>LKTO01000217.1:0-78463 GCA_001399465.1 Hymenoscyphus scutula
TACTCATTCTAGAGGATTCTGTCAAGTCAATGCGTTGCGATCAATGCGTTGCGTTACTAAGCGAGGTCACGTGCTCACGTCGCTGGAGTACTCCAAGACTCACTCTACGGGTGCAACCCTTGACAAGTAGAGGCGAGAGTATAATAGTAAGGGTTCCAGGGTAAGCATTCTAGAGAGACTGAAGAACTAAACACTTCTAAGGTCTTGAGCAGATAGCTTTATAGCTATACTACTTATAAGCTAGTAAGAAAGAGGGCGGGGCAAAGGGGGTGAGAGCGCCTCTTCCCCACCGACACTTTACAGTCGTGTTTAGGGTTTGGTGGATTTAATTGGCTGTAAAAGTCAAGTGAATCGTACGGAGATTCCTGGGAATGAGAATTAGCCCTTTCTTAGACTCTAATAAGAAAAGCAAACCTTGGACGTCTAAAGTATCGGGCCCACTCCGGCAGGGTGATCAGCCGCGTAGGTGGTCCAGTGGATCGATAGGCGTACGGGTCACGAATACGACAAAGCTCTGACTTGACATCTCAGGGGTAAGACACAGGGCAATAGTAAACGACACCGGGCTGCTCTCTCAGTGCCAGAACTTGATTTAATCTGCTAAGTTACACCTATTCAATCTTTCTACTATTGTACTAACTCTCATAACAGCTTTCCGTAGGGTTTAGGGGCTCAAAGTTTTTTTTTTAACGAATTTTTAAATTCGCTTAAATTTTCGATAAACGTTGTTAATAGTGAATTCAACCACAATTTTTCCAGTTTCCTAGTAGCCTCTACTATTAGCCTTCGACTTAATAATATAGTTTTTATTCTATTATTAAGTTATACTCTTACCTCTCTATATACTAGAAACTAACCTATATAGAGCTTTATATTTATATATATAGGTTATTAAAAAAGAGTTAGAGTTATTTTAGCTTCTTTTTATTTAGAGAATTAAAGGCTTAGTCTTCTAAATTTATATATGTTTAACTATATTAAAGTACTAATATTAGCTTTCTATTAACTATAGTTATTTTAATAAAGCTAATAAGCGCTAAAAATAGCTTATACTCGAATAAGATAGCTTATAATATACTTCTAGAATCTCTTAAAACTAAAGACTAGACTTAGTAATAAGCTAGTTAGTTATTTCTCTTATATACTTACTTTCTCTCTAAAGGTTTATAGAGAAAACGAAATAATCTAGTTAGTTATCTTAATATAAAGTAATAGAGCTTAAATTATAAGATTTAATTAGTATATTATTCTTTATAATATAATAATCTAATATCTTATATATATATCTATAGTAGATAGTAGAAAATCTTCTTAAGACTTTAAAATAAAGAGTAAGTAAAATACTATAAAAGTATTTAGTATACTTTATAACTATTATAAAGAGATATATAAAAGTTATAGATTATATTAGTATTTCTATATATATATAATCTAGCTATTTCTAGCTATCTATAGTCTCTATATTATATAAATATACTATATTTATATATATATTATATCTATATACTTCGCTATAATATATTACTAGAAATATATAATATAATATCTATATATATTTCTAGCTTCTATTAAACTCTTCTTTTCTCTCTTTAACTATTTTTACTACTAATATAAAGGATATTTCTATAATAATTTATAACGCTATAGAAGTAGTAAACTATAATCTACTCTAGCTATAGTAACTCTTTAAAACTTTATAAATAAAATATATTACTTACTATTTATTAATAGAGAAGCTTAACTTAAAAGTAATATTATAATAAGAGAATATAATTTAGAAGTATAAGCTATATACTCTAATATAGAGGTATATTAGAGTTATAGATTATATTAGTACTTCTATATATATATAGCCGGCTATTCTAGCTATCTCTAGTCTCTATAATATATATATATTATATATATATATTATATCTATATACTTTACTATAATATCTAAGTAAACTACTTCTTAGTTATAAAAGCGAAAATTAAAGAGATATTAAGAATACTTACTACTATATAATATAAGAGATATCTTTAAATATAGAGAAAT
Organism: Hymenoscyphus scutula; assembly: GCA_001399465.1. NCBI lineage: Eukaryota > Fungi > Ascomycota > Leotiomycetes > Helotiales > Helotiaceae > Hymenoscyphus > Hymenoscyphus scutula. The sequence goes on from LKTO01000217.1 coordinate 2,036, forward strand.
ATAATAAGAAGACTTTTATATTATTAAAATATTATCTATAAAAAATTAAATATTATCTCTTAACTCTCTCTCTACTATAGATAATAAAGAGACGAAAAGATAAGAAGACTTACTAGTAGAGTAAATTTATATATTTATATATTAGAAAAGCTAGTAAGTAGAAGTAATTTAAGACTCTTAGTAGAGAGGTACTTAAAAAGACTTAGTCTAGAGATTAAAGCTTTAAGACTTAAGAGAAGAGATTTAAGAAAAGATTAGAAGAGTATATTATTATAGTAAATCTAGAGACTTTCTATTCTATAATAGTAATAAAACTTTACTCTTTATAACTTTAATATAATATATATAATATAGTTTACTACCGAGTTATAAGGAACTAAATAAGTAGTAGAGTATATAGACGTAATAGAACTACTAGTATTCTATTATAATCTAGAATAATCGATACCTCTCTTCTACCTCTATCTAACCTTCTAGTTATATATATCTAGACTCTTTAAATACCTCTTCCTATCTCTACATTCCTGAAAACATTCCTAGTATCTCTAGCTTCGACCTAGTTACGCGTAAAGACCTCTTTACTAAGACCTCTAGTTAATCCAGCTACCTTAATCTTAGTCTCTTATACAAGTCGACTATATTACCGAGTCGACTACTTTAAAACCTATATAAAAAACGTCTATATATAACTATACACTTTATATATTTATAAATAAAAGTATCTAAAATTAAATTCTTAGTTTTATTAATATATTAAGATTCTTTTTTCTTAATTTTTAAATATTATCTAACTTATACTAAAGTGTTATTTAAAAAAGAAAAAATAGTTAATAATTATAGAGGTCTTTTTAAGCGAATTATTAATTAAAGCTAGTAAAGGTAAAAAAGTAATATTTTTATAATCTTTAAATCTTATTTCTCTAATAAAATTTTACTTTAAAATAAATCTATTTATAAATATATAAGATGTATAGTTATATATAGACGTCTTTTATATAGGTTTTAAAGTAGTCGACTCGATAATATAGCCGACTTAGTAGTAAACTTTATTACTTATTATAGTAGTAAAAGTTTAAATACTTCTTCTATAATAGTAAGAAGTCTTCTACTCTTTAGATTAGTACTAGACTTATACTTAAAAGAGTAACCTTCTTCTAGAATACTTAGAAGATTTAAGAACTAAGTCTCTAATCTATATAGTAGTAATTAGTATTAGTATAACTTAGAATTAGATTTAGGTTCTATATATAAGATTCTAGAAAAGAGAAGTTTTTAGAGTTTAGAAATCGATTATTTATTTAAGCTAGTATATAATTAGTCTATAAACTTATATAGTCTTTCTAGATTATATAAATAGAGTAATTATTTACTTTACTTTAGTATAATATCTTTATATACTTCTAAATAATCTATAAATATAAGATTTAAGATAACTGATATTTTTATAACTTTTAATAAGTAATATAAATACTTAAAGAAAATATATTTTAATACTTTAAATATTTAAAATCTTATCTAGTAAGCTCTTTATAGTTATAGTTAAATAAATAGCTATAGATAGCTAAACTATATATAAATAATAATTTAATATAAAAAGCTTTAAGTTCTATAGAAATAGTAAATAGTTACTTATATAACCTCGCTTAGTAGATAATATATTTTATAGTCGAGTCGATTACTAGATATTAGAGATTATACTCTAACTATAGCGATTATATACGCGCTTAAACGCGCTTAGCTTAAGAATAGCTATTATTTTAGAAGTGTCTTCTAGTCTTACTTTCTTACTTTCTTTCTCTCTTTAGCTTTCGTTCTTATATATAGAAGCTACTATAGTTTAATTTATAAGTATTTACTACACGCTCTAATACTAGAATACTAAAATATAATACTTAACTTAAAATTAAAATACTACTACTTAATTAATTCTAACTCTCTAATAAAGAGGCTTATATTCTTTTAGCTATTTAAGCCTTTAATTTAGGTTAATTTAAGAGTATATAAGCTTACGCTAAAGCCTATAACGTGTCTTATATAACTCTCTATAACCGAATATATAGAATTCCTTCGCGATGTAATACTCTTTCTAATACTTAAAGACTTATCTCTAAAGAAGAGCTAGCTATTATATAATATATTCTTAACCTAGATTTATATAGATTTCTACTCTAGCTAGTAGCTATTTAAGAAATAGTAGACCTTCTTCTCTCTAAACGCGACGTGTCTTCTATAGATAAGAATTAGATTTCTACCTTTATTAAATACTATATAGAGATTAAAATAAAATTTAGCTATAAGTATAATTATAAAAGAGCTCGGTATAAAGATTCTATAATTCTTAGAGACTAGTTTAGGCTTATATAAATATAATTACTAAATATAGAATTATAGAGAAGAATATATATAACTTTAATAAAGCTAGGTTTCTTATAGATGTTATTATAACTATAAGAGTTATTATAAGCTTAGAGTTAAGAGATTATCTAAAGACTACTTAGCTAGAAAATAGAAAGTAGGTTTTAATTATATAAGATATAAACTTATATAGTTAGATACTTTCTCTATTTATTATTTTTAAGAGATAGTACTACCTCTTAGCTTAGTATAAGAACTTAGACCTTTTAAAAGATTAGGTAATTATATTAAGTAAGAATAGATAGACGATAAATAAGATTAGATTTAAGTAGATTTAATACTTTAATAAGTATATAAAAGGTTATATAGTTAGATAATATAGACTTCTTATTCTTAATAGCTATAAGTTATATATTTTAGTTTAATTTTAGTAATACTATTAGAATAATAGTATTATTACTCTCTATATACTACTATACTTATCTTATATTCTCTAGCCTCTTAATATTAGCTATTTTAGTCTACTAAAGATATTATATAGTAAGTAGATTAAGAATCTCGTTTAGGTTAGAATTTAGTATATTACTAAGCTTAAGTTCCTTTCTATATTTAAAGAGATATTCGACGCTATATTTATAGAGTAGAATATTAAGAGTAGATTTCGAGTAACTAGCTTAGTATTATATAATCTAGAGAATATTCTTTCTTACCTTAATCTAAGGCTTAAGATACTAACTCTACTCTCTATAAATAAGCTAATCTAGACTCTAAAGACGCTATAGAATGTAATAGAGCTTGAATTCTAGACGATATATCTTAAAAACTATATTATATAATACTAAAATAGCTCTTCTATATTAATTAACAAGGTATTTAATCAGCTTACTAAGAGAGCTTAAATTATAGTATATAGAGCTACTCTTATAAGAGCTAAAATCAAGGCGCTATAAGAGATAAATTAGTTTAAAAAGAGAAGAGAGAGAAAGCGAAAGAGATATATTTACTAATATAGAAGTCTTATAGTTAAGAAAGGCGAGGAAATTTTTTAAAGTACTTAAACTTAGTAGAAAGAGAGTAGTAATAATATAGAGTACTAGCGCTTAGAAGGTAAGTAGTAACATTATAGTTTATATAATTAGATTAGATATAATACTTATATATATAAGGTATCTTAGATTTTAATTAGTATAGAGTAGCTAGAGTGTTTTAAATAATATCGTTATAATATTTATAAAGTTATAGCGTTTTAGTATTCTAGTAATTAGCTCGACTAGATAATCGACTCGACCGAGAAATATATTATATAATTAAGATATAGCTAGTACTTTTAGCTAAATATTATAATTTATTATATACTTTTATATCTATATCTTACTAGTTTATAGTACTAACTTATAATTATAAGTAGTACTAATACTAATTAGTATTATATATATAGATTATATTACTTAATTATAGATAACTATTTACTTATTTACTATTCTAGATTAGATATATTATTAAGAGTATTAGAAATAAAAGCTAAACTCTATATAGTTAAGAGATTATATAACTATATTATAAAATTCTATTAGCTTTAATTAGTACTATCTTTATAATCTAATTATATACTCTAGTAATTTATAGAGAAATTACTAATCTATAGAATTTTCGCTTATAGTATATATATCTTAACTATCTTAATATATATTACTTTCTAGATAACTTAAAATTAATAGTAACTAGCTAGAATTTCTTTTCTAGTTCTCTAATATATATTAAGTATTATATCTATAGAGTAAATTTTAGAATACTCTAGCGACGTATTTATATAGCCTCGGTTAATAATATTCTATAGTACTTAGTAACTAAGCTTAGTAGAACCTTCTAGAATAGATAGACTAGATATATAAGCTAGTAAGAACTCTATATTAGAAAGAATAATCGATTCTTCTTATATATAGATACCTCTATAGTTTAATTTATAGTATTTACTATAAGTTCTAATAATATATACTTAGTTATATTAAGTAGCTTTATTTTATACTATTATTTTCTACTCTATCTTAGATAGAGCTTAGTAGTACTTAGTACTAATAAACTTAGATATAAAATACGTCTTTATATAGAATAAAACTCTAATTATATTATATTATATTCTTACTTTAGCTTTTATCTAATATATAGATAACGTTTTTCCTAGGTGAGCCGATCACTTAAATACTAAAACGCGATACTTAACTTAAAATCAAAATACTACTACTCAACCAAGCCCAACCCTCTAATAAAGAGGGTCGTATTCTTTTAGCTGTCTGTGAGGAACTTGAATTAAGAGGGTCGGGTAAACTAGAGGCTCGGCAAGCGAGAGGTCTTCGCGGGGCACGGGGCATACGACAGCAGCCCGACGGCAACCCGTAACCGGATCGAAGCCATTGATACTGTGGATGGTTTCAAGAAGTGTATGGATAGGAATAGGTATTCGAGGGGTTCCGATGTATATAACCAGGAGGGTAGCCCGAGGTACGAGAGGGGCATCGATTATTCTATATTATAATAGAACACTAGTAGTTCTATTACGTCTGCGTACTCTACTGCTTGTTTATATCCTCACACTGTCTAAGCATTCAATTCAGGTTATTTAAGAAGTATACGAGCTTGTGTTAAAGCCTACGACGTGCCTTATATAACCCTCTACGACCGAATATATAGAATCCCTTCGCGACGCGATACTCCTTCTAATACTTAAAGACTCACCTCTAAAGAGGAGCTAGCTATTATATAATATATTCTCGACCTAGACTTGCGTAGGTTTCTACCTTAGCTAGTAGCTATTCAAGAAATAGTAGACCTTCTTCTCTCTAAATATAACATGTCTCTAGTAGATAAGAATTAGACTTCTACCTTTATTAAACGTTATACGAAGATTAAAACGAAATTTAGCCGTAAGTACGATTATAAAAGAGCGTAGTACGAAGACTCTATAGTTATTAGAGACTAGTTCAGGCTTATATAAAATATAATTACTAAATATAGAATTATAGAGAAGGATATATATAACTTCGACGAAGCTAGGTTTCTTATAGAGGTTATTATAACTACTAGAGTTATTATAAGCTTAGAGTTAAGGAATCGTCTAAAGACTTCTTAGCTAGGAAATAGAGAGTAGGTTTTAATTATATAAGGTATAAACTTGTATAGTTGAACACTTTCTCTATTTATTATTTTTAAGAGATAGTACTACCTCTCTACTTAGTACGAGAACTTAGGACTTCTATAAGATTAGGTAATTACGCTAAGTAAGAATAGATAAACGATAAACGAGATTAGATTTACATAGATTTAGTACTTTAATAAGTATATAAAGGGTTATATAGTTAGATAATATAGACTTCTTATTCTTAATAGCTATAAGTTGTATATTTTAGTTTAATTTTAGTAATACTATTAGAATAATAGTATTATTACTCTCTATATACTACTACACTTATCTTATATCCTATAGCCTCTTAATGTTAGCTATTTTAGTCTATTAAAGGCATTCTATAGTAAGTAGATTAAGAATCTTATTTAGGTTAGAATTTAGTATATTACTAAGCTTAAGTTCCTTTCTACATTTAAAGAGGTATTTAAAGCTATATTTATAGAGTAGAATATTAAGAGTAGATTTTAAGTAACTAGCTTAGTTCTATATAATCCTAAGAACGTTCTTTCTCACCTTAGTCTAAGACTTAAGACACTAACTCTACCTTCTATAAACAAGCTAATCTAGACTCTAAAGACGCTATAGAATGTAATAGAGCTTGAATTCTAGACTATATATCTTAAAAACCGTATTATATAACACTAAGATAGTTCTTCTATATTAATTAACAAGGTATTTAATTAGCTTACTTAGAGAGCTTAAATTATAGTATATAGAGCTACGCTTATAAGAGCTGAAATCAAGGCGCTATAAGAGGTAAATCAGCTTAAAAAGAGAAGAGAGAGAAAGAAAAAGAGGCGTATTTACTAAGGTAGAAGTCTTATAGTTAAGAAAGGCGAGGAAATTATTTAAAGTACTTAAACTTAGTAGAAAGAGAGTATAAATAATATATAGCGCTAGCGCTTAGAAGGTAAGTAGCGATAGTATAGTTTATATAATCAGGTTAGATATAATGCTCGTATATATAAGACACCTTAGGAATTAATTAATATAAGTAGCTAAGAGTTTTTTAATAGTACTATTATAATATATTTAAAGTTATAGTATTATCGCGTTTTAGTAATCAGCTTACTCGAGTAATCGGCTTACTCGGGAAAAACGTTATCTAGTATTAAATTATACTTAACTAGTACTTATTAGAATATATAATTATTAAGATATAGCTTAAGAAAGGTTAGAAAATAGTTTTATAAAGAAGTACTTTCTTATTTTACTTTCGAACTACTTTTAATAATTATATTATTATTAGTAATATTAAAAATTAAACTCTTTAATTTTCTAAATAAGTTAAATTTATATCTATAGTACTTATTATAGTTTAGTTATATATAATTTTATCTATATTATCTTAAAAAGTATATAAACTAATAAGTTCTCTATAAATTACTATACTCTATCTCTCTATAGAAGAGATAGAGTCTTAGCGCTACGATTATATATAAATCTAAATACTAATTAAGTTATAACCTTCGAATCTCTCTTTCGAGATAGTTCTACTCTTACTATTACTATTAAAATAATAATATAAACTCTCTACTTTCTTTAAATTAGAACTAAATATATCTCTCTTCTAGTCTACTAAATATAGTTTAGTAAGATACTAGTATATTAGTAAAGTATTATCGAAAGTAGTAAATAAATATAGTTTTAATTTACTTTTAAAAAGAGCTTTAATTCTATATATTCTATATATATAAAAAACTACTTAATTTACTCTTAGAAAGAATCTTATATTCTATATTCTATATATACTTTAATTCTATATATATATTTATAATACTTTCTAATTTAATATATTTTATAAGCGAGCTAGCTACCTAAGCGAGTTAGCTACTTTAAAACTTATATAAAAAACGTCTATATATAACTATATACTTTATATATTTATTAATAAAAACTTCTAAATTAAAATCTTATTAAAGAAATAAAAGTTTAATATTATAAAAATATTAATTTTAAGTTATTACTATTTTTAATTAATAGTTCGCTTAATAAGACCTCTATATTTATAAACTATTTTTTCTTTTTTAAATAACACTTTAATATAAGATAATTAATACTTAAAAACTAAGAATAAAGAGTAATTCTATAATAATAAAATTAAAAATTTAATTTTAGATACTTTTATTAATAAATATATAAAGTGTATAGTTATATATAGACGTTTTTTATATAAGTTTTAAAGTAGCTAATTCGCTTATAAAACACGTTACCTTTTAAAAGAACTACTATTCTACACTTTATTAAAATACTTCTTAAAGCGAATATTTAGTCTCTTTTAGAATTTAGAAGAAAATAGAGAAACTAAAGAAATAGCTAACTAATTAGAATAGACGCTTCTAATTAACTAGTAGTATAGAATAGAAGGACCTTATTAGTCGATAAATATAAAAGATAGTTTCTTATTTTTTATAGAAACTACTAGTATCGAAATAGTAAATAGTTACTTATATAACCTTACTTAGAAGATATATAAGTATTAGTATAGAAGAGAGTAGAAGATATTCAGTTTTTAGTTTTATAATCGTCTTATTCGTTCTTCTAAAGTGTAGCTAGTCTATGAACTCTAAATATATCGTAATAATAAGTAAGATATAGATTATACTCTTAGCGAGATATCTTAATTTATTATATACTTTTATATCTATATCTAAGTTACTAGTTTATAGTACTAAATTATTCCTATAAATAACACTAATACTACTCGAAGTAGTACTAATAAGTACTAATATATATTATTTCTAGATTATAGAATTAATTAATTCTACTTAGACTTTTATAAAATTACTATAATTAATAGTTATAGTTAATCTAAAGTCTATTAAGTTAACTTAGATAACGAAAAGGTTTTCACTTAATTATAATACTTAATTATTTTCTAGCTATACTATTAAGTACTCTATACTATAGCTGTTAAAAACATTTAATTAAGTAACTTAATTACTCGAGATATTACTAATATTCTATTAAGACAAGTAAGCTTAGTATATATATATATAATTATATTTAATCTACTTTATCTTTTTTAAAAAAAAGAACTTTAATTTACTAAGTTAATTACTCGCTCTCTTATTAGATAATTTTCTTATTTAACGTGATATACTAGCTATACTAATATTATTTTTAATTAGCTTTCTTTATAAAAATTAAGGAACTTTAATTGATTTATTAAATTACTTTAGAAGCTATATAATACTTTGTTTATATGATTAAGGTTACAAGGTGTAATATTGTTATAATTAATCTACGACAGTTTTATAGCTATAGAAACTTTAATTAAAGAGCTTAATTACTCTATATAGTGTACAATAATTCATTTTCGTTATTAAACTTATTAAACTTACTTCCCACTGGTCTAAAGCAGTAATACATAATCTACTAATACCATAATTCATAGATGAGATGTACTAGTTCTGTAACGAGAAACTGTTCCTTGAAATACTAGAAGTCAACGTCTCCGATTTATCAAAGATCGTTTTAACACTAAATCAATAGCAGACTAGATTTCAGATAGGGTTTCGATGTTTAGGAAGAACTCGACGACATATTGATTTGGGAATATATAAGTGAGTTTTTCTGGCCTCTTTTAAAATGCGGAACATGTCTTCTCTCCTTAATGCGTTTTAAATAAAGATGAATTCCTTTTACCTTAAATTTAGGTAATTGAGTAGCATCCACTGGTGGGCACTGGCTGTTTAGTCTCAGTTCAGTTCAGTTCATACTCCCGTGTGGTGCGCGTGGTTCTGCGCTCTTGTGATATTCACTGATACTTCACGTCGGAATTGCATCATATGCCGGGATCTTCTCTAACCTCCAATTCAGTTGCAATTTCCTCCACCTAGCAGGTATACTCCTCTACGATCCAGAAGGAAACCCAAATCACAACACAACATGGCGACGCAAAATCCGAGAGAAGAGAAGTTACGCGAAGCACGAATGGAGTATATCAAGATCATCGAACTTGCGACAGAGTTGAAGGACATTAGTGAAGCTGAAAGAATAACACTAGAGGATTTCGAGCGTGTCAGAGAGAGCCAATTCCACCGCGGCTATGAAGATATCAAGAACAAAGGAGGTGATTCTCAACAACGGAGTTACAAGTTGAAGAAACCAGGGGATGAACTCAATGCAGAGAAGAACCGAAATCAGCATCTGTTGAAGGAGAAGTCTCACCAGGAAATTGAAGCTATAGAGGCGAAAATTGCTGAGCACAAGGAGAAACAGGCAGCGGCTTTGAGAGATATTCCCTCGGAACCTACACAGCCGTCTAAGCGCGCCCACGAACTATCTACTTCATCGAAACCCGCTAAGAGATCTCGACCATCCAAGGGATCGAATCCCACTTCTGCCTCGACGAACAACGTTCCTCCTCCACCAACATCAAAGTCTCTGAAGCAGAACCGAGCAGAGCATAAAGAACACTTTCCGCAAGAAATCCACGATCCTTCAAATCTCAATCGCCCTTCTCGCCGACCGCAACACGAAGTACTAAAGCCCACTCGAGTGGAATCGACCAACTCTTTATTGCAAGAACCCAGCCCTCCTCCAAAGGTCGAAAGCTTTCAGCCCCCATTGGTATCAAAACATAAAACACACACACAAGAGCAACCGGAAAGACAACATGGAAGCAGTGTCTCTTCGAAGACTTTCCCACAACTTGGTACGGGTTCGATTTCCACAAGCGCTTCCCTTCCCCCTACATCAGATTCCCAAAGACACACCAACAAGGAACATTCACCAAACAGAAGCGATCAGTACACCAATACCGACAGCCCAGCTTCATCGCCAGAGCCCAAAAGCCCTGCAAAAGAGACACCTTCATATCTTCAGCAAACTAGCATTAATAGCTCGGGTTCCAACAGCAAATCTGAGACACCCGCACTCGAGTCTCCAAAAACACTGCCAGAGAAGCTGGCGGAGGAGGGCATAGAAGAAGGTGGTCGGAAGCGCTCCAAATGCTGCATGGTACAATCAACACACACCAACAACTGACTCCCCGGATACCTTGTTTCGAAAGGGTCTTCATTGCGAACAAGAGGAATTGGACGAAATTAGGACCCTTCTCCGCCCAATCGTAGCGATTGGAAGCTTGACCTTAGCTAAAGGAAATGCACAAGACCGATCCATGGATCTTTACTGGGCAGACGCATTTTTATCCCATCCACTCCCCGAAAGTGTAAAGAAAATACTAGCTTCAAATAAGCAAACGGAATGGGTCAGAAGAGCTATTTACTGCCTAATTCGCAAGATGATTGTGGATGAGAAGCGGAGAATGTACCTGAACAACCCAGGAAAGGCGCGCGAGGATCCTGTACGCCTCCTAGTTGCACGTGCCGGAATTCCACGGCAGTCTGGGGGACAATTGGTTAGTGCAACTCGAGGTAACTTGCAGTTTCATGGAATGTTTGTTTTCAACCCCGACAAAAACGGACTCCTCAGTGGCGGCAATGAGTGGTGCATCAAACCTTGGTTAGTTACAGAAGCGATTTACGAAACCAACGATCACTACGGAGACTTCATAGTCAGAATCAAGCAGGGTGATCACCTTTGGACTATGTTTCACTTGAAATCCTCATTGTTGGCTTTTAAAGAGCGTTATGAAAAGGGATACCCTGAATTGGTGTTTGAGCAAGTGTAAGAAAATTTCCTCTTTGTCATAACAAGTACTAAATAACTTCACAGTTCGGCTCTCGAGTTGCCTCGTTCTCGGTGAAAGTACCCACCAACAAGATAGAGTTCATGATTTGGATGGACAAATCTCTCTGGATAATTCATTGTGATTTAGTATGAAGACCCGACAATAAGTAGAACTGAGAGCTCGCTAAAGTACCCACCAAAGTAGTGTTTATTTCCTTGGTTGTTTTGGGTTTTGGGGTGTTAGCTATTTGGAGGATGGATTCTTTTATTTGTATGGGAAAGTAGTGTGTTGTTCGCTGGGGAAAGGAGCTCTTCGTTGATATTAGTTGCCTCGATTTTGTCCACGCAAATAATGAGATCCGCAAATAATGGGATCGGTTGCTTCACCCTTGAATGTGAAGGCCGAAACTTGCGCCTGCCTTGTCCCACCCATCGATATTAGGTCGAAGCAATGAATAAAACCTTCTGCACTTTGGAGACATTTGGTTTCCAGTAGTCCACATCTCATATTTTTGTAGTTGCCGACAAGCTCACTGATTATCTATGTCAAGCCAAAGCCTGGCTTACCTCATACTGGCAAGAAATATCCTCATGGCGCCATGCATCAGTTTCCACCCAGAACAAACGCTTTCAATCATCTTCGAGACAATGAGACAGCGTTAGAGTGCCACTTGCTTCATCACAGGAGGATATCATATTCATCAATCAATTCTTTTTGAAACAAAGTTTGAGTAATAGAGAGGCTACATAAAGAGTGTGTTGAAACAGTCTGAAAAATCCTTTTACAATCACAAAAAAGCAACCTCTCAAAACCAAGAATGGTAACTCCCTCCATCCATCGACACGCAGAAGCCTTATAGTCTCGCAGAAGCAATACCCGAAAGTTCACCAGGAGCATGATAATTCGGCACCTAAACCCATAATTAGCATCCACACCCACCAACAAAGATATAAAAGTAGATGGAAAGGAAAACCATACCTTCATATCCAAATCACTCCCCTTATACCCCAAATCCTCACCTACAAGCATAGCACACTTCTCGCCAATCAACAAAGCAGTGCTATATGTATTACAACCCACATTATCAGGACACACACTCAAATCCGCAACCTTCAACCCCTTCACCCCATGGACATTCAACCTCTCATCTAAAACACCATGTTTTACAATACTATTCCCCTCTTTCGGAGCAATGGAACATGTTCCCAGGGAATGCCAGGTGGTTTCGACGTGTCGCTTGACCCATTCCTCGACGGCTTCGATGTCGGCATTGGAGTATTTGAGATCTTGGTAGATGGTTTGCGTGTTGGAGTTTAGGGATGTGAGTTTAGGTTGGATACCGGCTTCGAGGGGTTGGGACCAGGAGCCGTGTTGGATCCCTGCCGTGATGTTGCCCGGGAGGGCGTAGGCTTTGGTTGTTGCGAGGTCCATGTCGCGTGCTGCGGCGGGGGAGTTGAATGAGTAGAAGGGGTGCATGACTTGGACTTCTCCGGCGTAGGCATCCATTCGTCTTGCTGTCTCGCCTATTTTGGTGTTAGTTTGTCTCGTTATTTGGATTATGTGGAAAGAGAAGGGGGCAGGTACGGGATTTGATGTATCCCCAAACCATAGGTGCCATGTCTCTCTCGTCATTCATGAACCCGGCATCGAAATCGGGAGCCTCATATGGATCTGGTGAATTGATGAAAGTCGAGCCACGCGAGAATGGATATTCCAAGAAATGGAACATGGTGAAGAATTTTCCAGGAGGCATCAACATGTGATCTCCAAACCAGCTATATCATCATATCAGTAATTTACTCCCACGAAGAAAAGAAGGTGAAACTTACCCAGCGATGACCGAGTAATGCATAACCGGCTTGTCAGGTTTATTCTTAAAGTAAGAATCCCAACCACTCTTGAAATGCGGTGTAGGCCAAGACTCCATATCCTTGAGTTCTTCCTCGGTAGGTCGAACCTTGACACCGGCATCGATACCATTCGTAGCGAGTGGTCCAGTACCCTTGATATTCCACTCATCAAAGACAGCTTTCTGAACCTCAGGAACACCACGAACGAAGTCATCGAAAGACTCAGTGTCGGGTTTGGCGCGGTAGACTACACAAGTAAGTATAAGATAATTAAAAATAAGGGTATTAACATACCAGAGAAAGTCAAATAATGATCCTGGAAATTTTCCCCTACACCAGGGAGATCGACAATAGGCTTAACACCCACCTTCCTCAACTTCTGCGCATCACCAATGCCCGATCGCTGCAAGATCAAGGGGCTGGAAAGTGTACCGCCCGAAATGATGATTTGCTTTCTGGCGCGGAAAGTGCGGGATTGTTGCTGCTTGGGGGGACTCGTATCAATAATGTTGAGCTAGGGGATGAAGAGTACTTACGGATGGGTGGAGGGGCTTGGTGGGAACGGTGCGGACTCCGACTGCGCGACCGTTTTCGATGATTACTTTGTCGACTTTGGTGTTGCATTGGAGATGTAGGTTTTGGTGGACCGAACGGGTGGAGTGGATGTAGCCGTGGGCGGAGTCACTTCGTCGTCCGGTCTGAGGATGTTAGTTTGGGGTGGATGGGGGACGGGAGGAAATATGGTTGTGTAACTTACGTCTCGGTTAATCCACTTGAGCCAATGCTCAGCACCGCTTCGATTGGTTAGCTCGTGTATGCATGTCATAATACAATCAAGGCTGTGGCTTACTGTCCAGTAACCAGATCTTGAAGATCATCAGTTGTAGGGATACCTTGCGACTCGGCTGCCCTCAAGAAATCCGACATGATGGGGTACGTATAATTTCCGAAAGAAACCTTGATTGGTCCCTCGTCTCCATGAATATCCCTTGAAATATATTAGCCCATCACTTGGAATTGAATTGGGTTTCTCGTGGTCTTACTTGTTGTTGCAGGCACGTTGGTAAGTCTCATGCTTCCTCATGAGAGGAATGAGCTCCTTCGTCGTCCATCCCTTAGCTTGGAAATCATCGTAGTCTGAAGCCGAAGCACGTGTGTACATCATGAAGTTAATCGACGATCCACCACCAAGGATATGAGCACACGGTACGATCGCCTTTCGGCCACCAAGCCATTCTGAAGGTCGAGAGTAGTAGAAGGATGCAGTCTTGCTGTCCAATTTCATGTTCCGGGGATCTGGGACTTATGTTAGTGGCGAAGGGAGTTAAGCGAGAGCTGGAAAGCACTTACAAACTCCTGGACGAAAGACATTAGGATTGTTCAAATTGCTTTCTCCACCTTCAATTAAGAGGACTTGGAGGTTATGATCGAGATTCGCCAATCTGTGAGCAGGAGAGTTAGATTTACTCAAAAGGGGGATGTTTGAGGAAAGAGGATAGCACTCACCTCCCAGCAACAACACAACCACAACTCCCACCACCACAAACAATAATATCAACCTCGTCCGGAACCGTCATTTTTCCCAATGGTTTCAACTCTTAATATCTCCAATCAATAAGTTACAAATTTGTTCGCGTTCTCAAAAAAATGCGTCGCCAATTTCCAAGAGAAAGAAGGCTCAAACAATCACTTAATTCTTCCCAAGTTCCACGGATGGGACATCTCCTTCCTTTTACCTCCCCCCCCCTCCTCATCAACCCCTCTCAAACCCCGCACGAGAAAGATCTTACAAGGCACCCTTGGCTAAAGAGCCCTCTCCTGATATCCCCATCCCATGTTCCCAAGCAACCGATCCCACATTTCATATCCCATCCATTGGACCCTCCAATCTCACAAATCTGCAAGCTACGTACGCTTCGCCTATCCAAACAAGGAGCAAGGAGCTCGCAGTTACCCCTCCTTAAGTCCCTTCCCAGTGAGGCTTAGAGATGATATTCTGTATGTGGGAAGTTTCCTTGGGAAAATACGGAGATATGATTGCTGCATAGTTTGTCATGTCAGTCAATAGAGTAGGACCGCGAATACCTTAGGGGTAGGGGAATAGTGGGAATAACTCGGCAATTAGAGACGAGAAGGGGGGATATCAAATGGGGAAGCGAGGGAATGTTCTAATGTATCGACAAGGGTTTCGCTGCAGAACTGTGCCATGTTGTATTTCTTGTGTTACCCCGCAATTGGAGGGCTGGTGGGGCTTTGTGCTTGATATGGAGGTAAAGGATGGGGCCAGCCGTGAACTAAATAAGGACATGAAGAGAGATATCTCTATATGTCTTATACATTAACTGTGTCTAGTAGATTAGCTAGGGGGTGGTCAATATTGATGTTGAACCTCGAGGAACTTGATAGTCACTCACTCGAGCAAGCACGAAAAAAGAACTTTCAAATACCTCCTAATGCTGGAAAAGAAAAATAATCAAAAGAGAGTACGAGGGAAATCAACCTCCAAATCCGAGCTTCCGAGCAGCAGGCGAGAAGTGTCCGTCATGGGGTTCATTCCCATGCAATTCAAGCCAATGCCATGCCATGCCATGCACCTCCTCGTCTCGCAACCTCCATTCCACAAGACCAAGAAGGCATACGAAATACACCCATCATCACCTCCTCTCCCTCATCCAATACATTCAAAAGGTGTTGGCCAACACCCAAAGAGAACGATGGTCGTTGGGCCACCCGAGTCTGGGCAACAGTGAAAGAACGGTACATACGGCACATAAGCGGGGATTGCGGGGTAGCGCAAGCGTCAAAAATAACAACCCCCGCGTCACTATCCGGTAGGCTGTCGATCAACTAACCTGTCAAAAACAAAGCTCCATACCTGGGTTCACCCACCACTAACAACTTTAACCCCGCAGACCATAGTGTGGGACCCCCGCATAAAAATAAATAGTATTAACTCCATCATGATGCAGGAAAGGCTTCCTCTCCACCCAGTCCCAGTCAACCTCATCTTCTGTCTGATTCCCTCCTCTTCCCTCTTCCATTACGAGTCCAAACTTGGGGAATCTGAATTCGATATCCGAGAAAACCGCGAAAGAAAAATACATCTTGTGACGAACTATAATCTGACTGAGCGACGAAGCACTTGGAAGAAGGGAAAACGACCTTGTGACAAGGTAGGACAAGAAATTCAGGACGAAAGGGGAATATTAATACTCTGCATCGATACTGTACAAGCACTGTTGAACATTGGACAAGACATATACCCCTGTGATGAAGGTCACACAAAGAAAATCCAGGACAAAAGGGGAATTAACAACTTCCCATCGACATTGGCCGAGATAAATAGATAGACAAACCTACACACCCGCAATAAAACGGTTAAGTACGCGGAAAGGATGCCGCCACATACCGAGTACATGTAGATGAAACTCAATCTCCCATTCCATCTTACTTTGCATAAAACCTAGATTGTCATAAAGTGACCCTATGGCGTCGTGCAACCACACGACTTCAAGGGGTTGGTTGGATGCCAACCAACCAACAACCCTACTTTCATCTCTCGCCACCTCTGCCTGGCTACCTACCTCCCCTCTCCTGTGTTATACATTCTCGGTTCAAAATCCACTGGCACTTCCCCACCTACCCTCATTCTCTCCTCGTGTGAAACCAAGACAATAAAATCTTTGCAGGATGCATCGTATAAACCCCCATCGCCTCATCTCACCATCCAATCGCAAAGGCTCAAAATTCCAGATGCACGGCCAAATCCAAATGTACTATCCATACAGTCGTAACCCTCGTCCAAAGAATTCGGCACCCCTTTCATACACACCACCACCACCCCTTCATAAAAAATCGTACAAATCAAATCCCCTCCGCAGCTTCAGCAAGCACCCCCAATAAACTCGCAGCAGCCCCACCAATACCCCCACCGATTCCTGCCGCGGTAAGATTGTCTCTGAACCGTCGTCGCGGGGGATCTTTGCTTCGTGGGCTACTCGCGCTGCTGCTTCTTGTAGAGGAATGGGGCCGGTGTTCTCGCTTCGGTCCACCACTGCGACTACTGGAATGGCGACGATCACCATCGCGCTCTTTTCTGGAATGATGATAATGTGAGTCTCGCTCTTCCCTCACGGGCGAGGAAGATGAAGAGTCGCTATGGTCAACATGGCGACTGGATGATCGAGGGATTCTCATTGGTTTTGACTTGGAAAGAGATGGCGGGGACGCAGGCGAAGGGGGTGCATGGACTCCATATGGGTTTGGGTAGCCAGAGCGAGGGGTTATATCGCTTCCAGCGACAGAAGGCGTGTATTTGCGAGGCTCATTACGTCGCTGCTGGTGGTGTCTGGGTACATCCGAGTCTGAGGAGTTGTCTTCATCCGACGAAGGAGTATCTCGCGTATTTCGTTTGCTTTGTCCTGTTGAGACAGGAGGCTGCTGGAAGCTTGGGCGACGACTACGGGCCGCTCTGAGTGCTTCAGACCTCATTGCATAGCTCTCGATTTCTTCCCGGCTAAGAATTCCCAATACAGCCACGAACTCTGGTCGGCTACATAAAGTCAGCATAGTTAAAATGAACGAATCCAGAATTATCTTACGCTTCGTATCGTCTGCGATCTTGATCCAGCACCTCAGGAGAAACAAGACGACGGCTTATCTTGGTCCAAATAGCATCTGGTGGTATTTGTTTTCCCTGTGAATCAGGAGCTAGTCGAAACGTTGGCTGTCCACCAGTGCTTGTGTTGGAACCCCGCCTGGTTAGTGAGCCGCTGGTCATAGACTGGGAGGGGGAGACCGCATTGTCTTGTGGGGAGAACTCGATAGAACGTCTCGTGTTACGTCCATCAAGAGAGAGTTGACTGTCAAAACTGCTAGGAAGTAGAGCAGAATTTACATGCAACGCTTGGCTGATTGCAATCAAGTCACTCGTCCTGATTAATGACCCTTGAGACAGAGTCTTAGAGCTCCTAGAAGAATCGTCTGTCTGCGAGTCATCGTCAGAACCGCTTGTGTTGATAGATCGCGATTCTTTATTGTTCGAACTCTTCAAAATTGGGATTGGAGGACGCTGTTGTTGACTGGAGCCATAAATCTTCACTGCTTCTCTTTGAGGAATGGGTGAACTACTTCAATGCATTAGATTGAGATTGATAGTGTCAAGATTCTACAACTCACAGATATTGATCGCGGCTTTCGGGTTTTGGTCGTTCGAACTTTATTGTAGTTGGAAATTTTATGTTATCCTCTTGAATCATCACTTCCTTGGCGCTTTCTTCACTTCTCAAACTTTTCACTGAATCCAGAGTACGAATGGAACCAGGGGAAGAGGGTGGTTGAACAGAATTCAGCCAATGATGCGGACTGACCCCTGTACTTGGCGACGCTGGAGGTAGCTCATCCAAGAGACCATTTTGATCGATCTCACGAATGTAGGCTCGAAGTACTTCCTTGAAGGCAAAGTTAGTTTTTAATGCTTGTAATATCACAATTGAAGAACAACATTAAAGCACATTCTGTAACATATACACGCTACGAGGAAATATGAAAATCGAAGTCAAATCATGAAAGTTGTGAAGTTTCGCGGTTCGGGAGCACCATGCTTCGGAATACGAGGAAAACATATTTTGCAAATAGGTGACAACTAACAGCTCATTTGTAGTATGTCAGTTGTCACCAGTCGGGAGATTTCGTATGTATCACAAAACAGAGGTGTAAAAGAGCATAGGAGAAGAGCCAAGTGGGGGAGAAAGACAAATGAAAGAGAAAGGGTTTATACCTTATGTTTCTGTAGCACAGAGCTCGAAAATCCTTCAGCGACTAGCTCCCTTCGGAAATCCTTCCACACTTCTTTATCGTCGTCCGAGTAAGTTGACATGATACTTCCGCCGGACTTTTGACTCATTCTTGCTGCAATCG
Organism: Hymenoscyphus scutula; assembly: GCA_001399465.1. NCBI lineage: Eukaryota > Fungi > Ascomycota > Leotiomycetes > Helotiales > Helotiaceae > Hymenoscyphus > Hymenoscyphus scutula. The sequence goes on from LKTO01000217.1 coordinate 20,979, forward strand.
CATCGACCTTATCAAGTATCATATCAAGTTGCTCAGTATGGTCTTCGAGTGTGGTTGCCATCTTCCCTGATTCCCGTAGCTGGATCGTATCTAAGAGGAGAGTCAAACTCGTCTTGTGCGAAATCAATTTGACCCTGATTGTTCCCAGCTGGTCCATCTCATTGCTCCCGAACCTAATCTTGTCCCACATAACCCTTTGTGAGGAAGAGGGAATACTGGCATTGGGATCGAGTCTGCCATATTTCTTCAACAAGTCGTCGAGTTGCTGTAACGTGGATTGGCAATCTGCCACGATGGGTGCGAGTTGACGGCCCCATAGTGCTTGATCGCGGTTGAGGGGGGATTCGGGAGCGTTGACTTCGTATTTTAGATGTCGAAGAACAGTAAAAAGGCTCTTGACTTCTCGCGAAATCTCGTCGTATTCCTGTGTCAAGTTCAGCGAGGTCCTGTCCAAACAAAGTCCGGGAATGGCACCGGAAATCTGACTTACTCCGCTGGCATCGCGACACTTTCTGTAAAGATTTTTACAGAAAGTGGCAACGATGATTATATCAGAGGGCGAAGCACCAAAGCTCATTGCGTTTGTGTAGTTTGTGTAGTTATTAAAATGTAGACTTTTGGATGTTGTTTCTCAGGTCATGGTTGCGACTCTCTTGTGCTTGATGACTCCCCGCTGAAGGGTAGACAGCTGGTGACTTTATGCAAACGGCGGAGAGGTTGAAGTGAATGCCTTTCCTAGGCACCTGGGGATGTTTGCGAGAGAGTGCTGTTGTGTTGGTGATGAGGCTGTCGAAGGCAGGTTGGTATTATTGATAAGCAGTTGGTACGTTGTAGAAGGTTTTGTGGCAGAAGCTGAAAAGGAAAAGGACGACTTGTACTTGAGCCGCACTCCCATTCTACAACTAGTGAATTCTCCATGTGTCCTGTCCTGTCCCCCTTGAGATTTGGGCTGTGACGTCGTGGAGTGAGAGTTGAATGGGATTGGGGGATTATGGAGGGGTGACGTGAGGTCTGGTTCGCTGCAGTAGCAACATGTACTTACCCATACTAGCCCAGACTAGCCCAGACTAGCCCAACGACAGCGTTCGGGAAGACGATTGTGGGGTTACAGTGAGAGGGCTAGTGAGGCTAGTGACCCGAAAACCAATGGAAAGCTGCTAAGGCGACCCCCCCAGACTCCCCCGACCGAAGCTGGGGGCGCAGTAACTCTGATGCAAGTCACACGAGAAGGCGAGCTGGTCGCCTCGAGGGCCACAGCCTCGTTCTTGATTGATTTTACGGAATTTTACTGTACGGGACATGAGGCAAACAGACTAACATGGCCAGTTGGTACTATAGGTTAGTAGATAACAAACTGGGCGACTCAGGACTGGCCCGGGGAACTCTCCGAATCGAGATGCGACACGGCAACCGGCATGAATTGCACTTCACCCTGCAACTTTTCGGATGCGAATAGCTTCTCTTCAGGCTTCAATGCTTCGATGCTTCGCCGGCCATCTCGAGCTGAAGCCTAAAGGCTGTATGGTGTGACTGTGGCTTTTTGTGAGCCGTCAGCCTCGAATATCATATCTCAAATATCGAGCAGCAACGCCGACAGTCGCAATATTTTTCGACGATGCAGGTGGTTTTTCTTGAGAAATCGCTGGAATAATCCAGAATCCGAGGGGGAGGGTTTATACCCCACGCTAACCCGCTTTAGGACTCAGCAGCATCGAGGTTGTTCCTCGAGGAGGTTCACAACAATGAGAAACTCTATTACTCTAACCTAATCTTCTCCTGGGATTTTAGTTGCCAAAAATATCCAGACGACAGGTCGGGAATCTCTGTATGCACTTTTTTACCCCAACATAAAGTCCTTTGAAACACTTTTCTCAAGCAAACCTCGACAGGACAGCACTCCTTATTTCCTCTTAACAAAAAGCCCCTTCAAAAGACTTTCCTCAAACCAAGCTCTATCATTCTCCCACCCCCTCAAAACCAACTCCAATCCAATCCTCATCGCCCCCTCAACCTGTTCCTTCGTCCCCTTAACAGGTCCCTTCGGCGGCCTACGAGTATAAAAGCAAATCAAATGTATCCCCGCATGAATCGCAGTCCTAAACGCCAATTCCTCACTCAGTTCCCCATATCCCTCTAGGAAACCATCCAAGATCCATAGAGCGGAGTTCAAATCGTGGAAGTGCTTCCGTTCTATGAGATCGCCTATCATTTGTCCAAGGTCGTGGGATGGATGGCCGAGTTGCGCGAATTCGAAGTCGATGATTTGTAACTCGGTTTCTTGCAAAGGGGTTGGTGGTTGTGGGGTGGAGAGAAGGACACTAGGCACCCTGTTAGTTTGAGGATTTTCATATATTTGTGATCGGAGAGATTTACTTCCCACCCCAGAAATCTCCATGCATAACCCCCCATTCATCAGTTTTGGTTGTCTCCTCCAATTCTTTCTTCACAGACTCTCTAAGATTTTCCAGCACCCCCCTCTTATCACCCAGAATATCAGGAAAGTTCGAGAGGACGTTGATGAAGCCTCCATATGTAACATCGAACTTTAACTTCTGCATCGCTTCATTTCCTTTGATGAATGTTCTTAGCTTGACTTGTTCAGGAACTCTGGACCAAGTGTGGAAAAGCTTCAACCAAGAGCCTATTGCTTTGCCAATGGATAGTGAAAATGATTTGGTGAAGATGGAGGTGGTGGTCGGTGACATGAGGAGGGATTTGATATCGAGGGAGCTGGGAAAATCTTGGAGGATCTGAGTGTGTGTTGAAGAATTGAAGTCGTAGAGTTTTGGTGTTTTAACAACGATTGGAATATCCGATGAAGAAGATTTCGTAGAATGGAGTGCCGATAAAGACTGGAGCATAGCTGCTTCGAAAACCTGAAATTCATATATCAGTCTTGTTACCAAACTTCCCAAAGAAGTTGGATAAGGGAAAGGGCATGTTACACAACGTCCAGCATCTAGTGGAAAATCTCGGTTGATAGCTACATGATTAGGAGCTTTCTTTATAATGATACTCTTACTTCCATCTTCAAGAGGAGTTGCAAGTGCACCTCTGTAGACGAAGCTTACTGTTCCTCCACCGAGTTGTGTTAGTGTGGAGCAGGCATATGGAGTTTCTAATAATGATTGACAGATGACATTCAAGATTTCTGCTTGCTCTGACTTGGAAAGAGGTGGCATCTTAAATTTGTTTGGAAGGAAAATATAATTTGACTTCAAGTGATGGCTAACATTGATGGATTTATACTACTATTCCTGCACCTTGGATATGCAGTGAGGAAGTAGATGGGTTTTAAGCGAAAAGGACTCACGTTCGGGGTGACTCATTTCCGAATTTCTGCGGATTCGCCATTTCCAGTCATGATCTCGAGATTTCGTATAATGGATGGTAGGGAAAGGCAGAATATGGAAGTTGGATCAATACAAAAGAACTTTTTAGATGGGACACCGGAAGTATCTATCGTCATACATGCCTTCTTGAGGGACTGACGGAAGCTAGACTGCCGGATATACCGGAGTTTGTTGATATATTTGAGCCTCAAAGTAACCCGACGATTGAGAGAGGGTAAGCCACGTATTCGTCACCTGACAATCCTGGCGGTGATCTGTTCCTACAAGCACCTTTTCGGATCTAGGTAAGCCAGTATGAATATGTGAAAGGCTGATTCGTTGCTGCCCTTGATGCTTACTATACGCAGAAGAACTTGTTTGGAAAATACACTTCCACGTGAGATGGAACTAGTTACTTTCCCCACTTCTCTGCCCAAGTGGCGAATCAAAATTAATAAGGTTGGGCCACAAGCGAAGTGACAACCTTCAAAACCCAACTTCTGCCAGCTCACTCCTTCTACTTGCAACCGATACGTCAGATTCAGACAATGTGTCAAGCTGAACTACTACTCTACAAATCATCATAATGTGCTTACTGCAGTTCATTACAGCCTCTGGGTAGAATCCGGGGTCAAAGCATCTCCACGTAGATGCTTGTTACCCCTCGATACCGTCTCATTCGGAAGCCTCATTATCTTTGGTGGCTCGGCAGTCACCGGGTGTCCTTCTTTTAGTTACTGTTGCCCGATAATGGTTTTCTGGTTCCAATCTCAGCTATCCAATGTCCCAGAATATCTCCCTTATGTAGCACAAAACTGTGCTGATTTCGACTCACACGTACGTTTATTGGGACCTAAACAGTGTCGACGTGTAGGTCGCGTTCTCTTCGCCACCCGCGAAGATGCTACTTTGGATATCTCATGTGCTCATATACTAACCCTGCCATGCATTTTCTCTGTACTTCCCCTCAATTTCAAAAGCCCCCTCCCCCTCCTTCACCATGGCAGAATCAGATATCCAAGATCTTTCTTCAGTCACGCCTCAATTTTCAGAAGCTGTTGCTAATTTTCTGTACGACTCTCTTAACGATGCCACGAAAAGTTTGGTTGTACGACTCAAAACTTCTAAGGACGAGTCCAGCGACGGAAGCCCGGACAAGGAGGACTCACATACACCTTCACATTCGGGATCAAGCGAGGGAGCAATGTCCTTGTTCAATGTTCCGTACGCGCGAAATCCGAACTTTGTTGGGCGCTCTGCGGCTCTCAGTAAGTTGTTCACGATGTGGAAGCCCGGAAATAAAGGAAGAATCGCAATTGTCGGGTTAGGTGGTATAGGGTATGTCTTTTTTCTCGCTACGCTCTCTCTTAGTTCTTTGACACCAGAACAACTCTAACTATACCCAGGAAAACGGAACTGACCGTTGAGTTTGTTTATCAATTACGAGATGTCTCACCGAAAACATCCATCCACTGGTTCAAGTCAACAGATCTTCTTTCAACTTCAGATGGCAGTCCTACGCGTACCCCGACGACCGAAACACAACTAGACCAATGGCTCAAGTCAACACACAATACCGAGGACTTACTCATTGTCGACCCGGGGGAATCATTCGAAGCAATACTTCAACCTAGCGAAGATAAACCATTACTCAACAAATTACGACTATTCGAAGGCACAGTCATTATCCTTACCAGAAGTTCCCAGAGTGGTCGACAATTAGCAGGTCCACATGGTCTCTGTGAATTAGGTGAGCTGGAATCTGAAGCCTCCGAAACACTTTTGCGTGGCAGATTAGGCCCTCTGGCACAAGGTTCGACAGCCGAGATCTCAGAAGTAGCCCAATTGATGGCTTACCTTCCCCGGGCAATACTTCAAGTTGCAAGGCTCATTACCAGTGCTGGAATGACAGTCTCTCAGTTTCTCCAATTATACAAAAGTGGGGATCTCATGAAACTCCGTCTGTTCGGCAAGGTTGATCGATACTCAAATCCGGACCCTAGGTTCTCGGTAGTCGGAAAAGGGGTGACCAATGTGCGAGCTTTCCGAGCCGAGTTTCCCGAAGCAACAAGAATACTCTTCCAAATATATTTTCTTGGGGGGAAGTCAGTGCCAAGAGACATCTTCTCAGGAACAGACCAACTAGACATGATCATTATCATGTTCATATTACAAGGACATTTTTTAGTTGTGGAAAACACCACCAAAGGAACTTACACGATTCATCCCTTTGTATACTTGGCAATCCGAAGCATACTTCAAGGACACCGACCAGAGACTGACGAAGAAAACATCAAAGGAGAACGGGAGTGGCATGAAGACATTATCACAACATTTTCTGATTGGTACCCCGATTCCCATGATGAGGATAGGGCATGGTGGAGGAACTGTTTTGCTCATGTACTTGTTGGATGCGACCTACAGATGAACTCTTTACGAAGAGCGATCGCCAAGATACATCGAAAGGAATCCTCATACTTCACCCAAAGGGGGCGTTATAATGACGCATTGAGGATGACTCTATTGGCAAAGAATGTTCTCTCTGTGGCTCCAACAGCGGATCATCTCATCATTTCGCAAGAACAGATTACTTTGCTTGATTTACTCGGAAGGTATCGTGAGGTTCAAACTGCCTTGCAGTCTTACCCTGACGATGAAGACCAAGAAATCAAATTATGGAAGCGGAGGATGCAAGCGAGACTAGAACAAGCTGAAGGTGTCGATCGCTATGATGCCGCAGTTCAGATCTTCCTCGATTTGAAAAGTTCACGAGAAAAAGGCGACACTTCAACAAGCAACTTGTTGCAATCCATAGACGATTACGGATGGACACTCTTGCTCAAAGGTCGATATTTGGATGCTTCAACAGAATGTCGAAAATCACTCTCTGGAAGAACTTCGAGTTTTGGAATCTCTCACATCGACACTCTTGCCAGTTTTCACCATATGTCGACCATTCTGAGAATGGAGGGCAGGTATGAAGAAGCTGTTCACTATGCATCAGAAGCTATTCGCGGCAGAGAAAGCATTCTTGGACCAGACCATCCAGATACCCTTCAAAGTAAGATTGTTAAGGCCCGGGCGCTTCTCTCCACTGCTGTTGCCCTGACAGAATTTGACGAGGTTGAGGCCCTACTCGTGGATTCTTCAAATCTTTTGAGCTCTACGTTATCAGAATCACATCCCATAATCATTGGATGCAGAAGCGACCGATCTTTGATCATGCTGGCTCGTGGAAAGTATGACGCAGCAGAGCAGATGAATAGCGTCACGCTCTCAGTACGACAGCAAGGGCCTTGGATGGAACCAACTACACATCCAGACACATTGACGAGTAAGCACCAGCTCGCCGAGGTACTATGGCTAAAGGAGGGATGTCGAGCTGCCGATTCTCTCAGCGAGGAAGCCCTCGTTGAAAGAACCGATATCCTAACACATGGCTCCCTCACAGGAGACGATTTCCACCCAGATCAACTTTCAAGTCTCCATCTCCGTGCCATAATCCTCTCTGGTCTCGGTGAACATTCGTCAGCATCACAGAAAATTGAACTTGCCTTGACGGGAAGAATCAAATTACTTGGAAACAACCATCCACAGGTTTATGAGAGCATGACTTGGAAAGGAGAAATCATGCGATGGCAGCTCCCCACAGACCCAGCCAAAAAGTCACACAGCTTAGATGAAATCGACGCACTTCACAGACAAGCACTCGATGGCTTGACATTCATCTTCGGCTCTCAACATCAAAAGACTCTTCAATGCATGACCAACTTTGGAATTGCCAAAAGCGAACGTGGAGCAACTGGTCATTCAGAAGCAGCTACAATTTTCCACACAATCTACAGGGCTTACCGCCACTCAGTTGGAGAACTTCATCCGGAGACTCTCAAGGCAAAGTCCCGTCTTGCTGAAGCTATGAGATTAGTCAGTCCGAGTTATCACCACGAGGCTAAGATTTTGTGGAGAGAGGCGTGTGGTGGATTCTCGAAAGCTTTCGGTGTTGATGCATATCTTACTGCTGCTGCCTACAAGGGATATGAGAAGTTTTTGAGAACGTTTCCTGATCCGTGACTAGCCCGACGTAAAAGGAGGGTGAGGAGAAAGGGCAGAAGGACTCGCGGGAAGGGAAAGGGCAGTGGAAGGTCGAGAGGGAAAGGTAGAAGAGGGAAGGAGGGGAGGAAAGAGTTCGGCCATCGAAGGACTAGAGGTGGCAAGTCAACATTCAAAGGCGGGGCGGGGAGAAGTATGAGTGAGAGCTCGAGTTTGTAAAGTGTATGTCTAGCCAGATTGGTTTCCCAGATGCTTCCTTGATTCTCCTGTACCGTGTTCTAAATAATTTCAGAATATATTGTATCATCTACCCTCCATGGCAAGTTGAAAGGAGAGATAGGTAAAGTGGATTTCCTTTCACCAATGGCGATATCGCAACGGGCGAGTGGAGGATATTTTGCTATATCCCTGTTCGGTGTCCTTTGACCAGTAACATCGTACCAGATGACGCATCATCATAAACCCACGAATTAAAATCAATCTCGGTATGCATAATCCTACGAAAACGTCCTTAGGTGATTTAGGCTAATCAAAGTTCATACGCCACCATGCCAACGAACCGTACGAGGCTGCTTTTTACAAGCCCATTTTCAGCCCAACCAGACAAGGCGAATAAACGGTACTGTAATCCAAGAAGTTCAACACCAACCATTCGGATCGAGGCTGCCTTGCGTATTTTACTCATTTTGAGATATTCTTTACAAATGGGTGGCAGTCTTCACAACTTGTGAAACCTTCGGATGTTGCATACAATACAAGAATGAGTTGGTGATTTATTATGCTATTCAAATCCCGAATTTCTCAACTCTATGTTTTCCCGTCCCCGCCTTAAGGTTCTGACGATATTCTCCGAAACGCCTACTTCAACAATTAGCTACGAATCCACAATAACTCTCGCTTCATCTACCAACTCACCATCCCAACTAACAAAGTCAACAAACTTTCACCAACACGCAAACCAAGAACCATACTACGTAACGCTAGCTTTAACGCGACCCCAAACAACACTCATTTCACTCATTCTCCTCGACAACACCCCACCCAACCCAACCAGCACTAGCAGTTCAGCTCCTACACAGAAAACTACAGCTCAACATCCCCGAATCTCAACTCCCACGATTGTGGGTATTGTATTTGGGGTCACGTTAAGTTTTTTGCTGTTAGTTGGTGTGATGTATGTTTATATCCTCCGAGCGAGGCAATTTGCAAGGATGAAGGCTGGGAGTAGTAGACGGAGTGTTAGTTCAAGGAATAGGAAGAGAAGAAAAGGCGGTTCCGGTCCGTTTGTTCTTTTCAAATCGTGGTGGTGAGATTCGATGTTAAAACAGCTCAAGGAAAAAATCATGGGAGATCGCTAACACGTTCTTTGTACTCAATAGGTCGTGCACCACCACCTCCTCCCCCAGAAGGAGCTTCTCAGCCCCCCGGACAACCTTGAAAGATTTTGCTTGCAGGTAGATGTTGAAATAATGGGGAAGACCCCTCGCTTAATTGTATATTGTTTTTGTGGTTATGTTTGAATGAACAACTTTCCCCACTCCCCGCCCATAGAAAAATCAAATCCCAAAAAGTGTAAACGTCTCCAAAACGGGTCTACAAACCCCAAACCTCATAATCCTCCCATTCTTTGTCCAGATCCTTCTTCCAAACTTTGCTTCGTTCAGTTACAGGAGTAGCGACCGCAAAAGCGACGTTCCTTTTCAGCGTCGGCCTCCGCTTCGCGCTTGACAGCCAATACCTCGGGTGCAGAAACTGCGTAGTTTGCGGCTTCTTGAGGGAAATAAGTTAGAAATTGAATACTTTTGAGACTCGAGTAACCTACCAGAAATAGTACCGGCTTCCGGTGCTGCCACTGGAATAGGAGATGCAAAAACACCACTGGCGATTCCGGCGAAAAGGAGGTATGAAATACGCATGTTGAAGGTGATTGGAAGGTTTGTTGTTCTTGGGTGTCGTACTCGAGGTAATGATTAGGATTGACTGAAATTAAGTGTGTTGAGTTGAAGTTTGAAATGAGTGATTTGAGAAAAGACGAAAGGGAACTTGTAGACGGTGATAAAGTAGAAACTGAAAAGAAATTGCAGGTTTGATGGAAGACTTTATAGGGTTTTCTCATAACAATCCTTTCACTCATATAACCGGAGCAGAGTGGTATTCAGTTTAAGTCCGAGGATGACAAAGTAGCACTCAAAAGGGGCGAACCAGTCAACGCATCAATCTCAAAGCCACCTCCAGGGCGGTTTCTAAGTTCGTCTTCTGAGTTACACAAATCTTCAGCTAGTGAGAACTGGATTTCGATAACAAGCATGTCAGCCAGCATTGTGGGGAAGTCTCATGATACTTTCCCTCGATTTCCAGGCTAACTGGGGTTTCATGATGGTTACGGTCTTATTCACAAATGCTACTGATTATTACTTAGCGCCACAATAGTATCCTCCCGTCCAGTAGGACTTTCTTTTTGACGGACGACAATTATAATTTCCACAGCACCAAACACTGTAAGCGACAGAAAGTATTGATACTAAATTAAGAAGGCAAGATTGCGACACAACTATCTCTGAAGCAGTGTTACATTTTCCGCTCTGGAATTGGCTACGGGATTCTAGATTGTTGAAGAGAGGTGTGCTGATAATATTTGACTTTGTATCAATAGGTCGCGAGCCACCACCCCCTCACCCCCCCTTGATGACTATAGAAATAAAGGGATGAAGATGTGCAACCAAGACTCTAAGTAATGTTTTTTTCCCGTCGTTATATTCGAAAAAACACTTTAACTAAATTCAGATTCTTGACGTGAAGTAAACACAAAAGAATATAATCGGCCCAAGACTAAGTCAGCAAAGCTGATATTCTATCACCGCTGTCCTTCGTGCTATTGATGTCTCCTTTCATATCCAACTTCCCCTACACAACGATCTTCTAGACCTGCGTCAGCTTCGGCTTTACGCTTGACTGATGAGGTCTCCAGTTCGTAGGTTCCGTAGCTGCGGGATTCTGTGTGGAAGGAGTTATGAGCTGGCTGCATTGGTTTCTGAAAAGATAAGTAGCATACTACTAATTTCGGCATGATATCTCGTTTCTGAAACATGGTCCGGAAGTGGAGAAACTAAGACTAAGCCAAAGATTCCAACGAAAATGAGGTGGGTGATAAGCATGATGCGGATATGTTAAATTTAGTAAATTTTGGGTTTCGTTTTTAGTGTGGTCGGAATGGTCGTGTGTGGAGTGAGGTGAAATTGACGTGACCATTTTGACTGTGGCAGAACAGCTGTGGAACAATCGGTTTTCTGAACCTTCCTGGCCATCCTCTTCGTGACTGACAAGTTTCAAAAGTAAGAAATATTTTATTACAACCAGTTACCAGTATATATCATAGTTACTTTGGGGACCTATTCCACGTTCATTTTTTGAGGTACATAGATATATAAAAGCCAATCACGAAATAGCACTGAAATTTTTGGGTGAGAACTAGTTCTTTAGTGCAATACGGGTTGGTCGAGGACTGAATGGAGTTATAAGTCTCATGTACTTTCAGGGTTGTAACTTGTTTCAGAATCGTGAGTCAGCGTTCCCACCGGTTATCAAATCAATACCACAACGTGTAATCTTGCTCCTCCTCCAATCGCACGTATCATTTGACATAATCAGATCGCCAATGAGAGAAAGTTTAACGTCCGTAAATAAGACTTGACTTTGACGGGAATCTTTTTATGATTCGCTTAGCGAAAGCTCCATGCTTGCACCCCTTCGCCCCATCCCCATATTTCCATAAAACAGAAAAACGAGTCTAGACAAATCAATCCTTATTCAAGCTCTTCCCATAAAAGACTCTTTTCACACAGCCTCTCTAAACCAGGGATGTTCCAAGGCTTCCCGTGCCGTAATTCTCTTCGCAGGGTCCAATGTTGTCATCCGACCAACGAGATCACGGAACCGGGGGTCGACATACTGTCGCAGCTCAAAGGGTTTTCTGGGTACGCCTTCCACCTTAAATCTTTCGGCAAGAGCAATAAGTCGAGCGAAATATGGATTCTCCTCGCCAATCCACTGCAGCAAGCCCTTAAATCCGTCTTCCTCGCCGAAAAGAGAGATATGGCGCTTAAGAACATAACGCCACGAGTCAGCCGCCACGAATTCTTCATGGGTGGTCCGTAAAACCATGTCTTTCAGCTCTACGTAAATTGACACAACGCCAAAGGAGAATATGTCTGATGGAGTGCCTTGGGCTGCTCGGGCCCAGGACTCAGGACTTCGCCACATTTGGTTACCACACAATACCCCCCTAAGGTACTTCCCAGGAGGTAGAATCACCGAGTCTTCCAAATCAGATATTTGGACCTTTTTGATAAAGAGTACATCATTGATTTCTTCGTAATCCAAAAGGATGTTATCTGGTTTTATATCTGTTGGCTCTTGTTAGCGAGTCCGTGGAGCAAATGCGGATAAGAAAACCAGTTACCGTTGTGAACAATGTTTCGATCATGCATAGCAGCTAAGCCTTTAAGCGCGCTCTTGAGTATGCTCCTTTTAGTTCCAGCGGACAGGTTCTTCTGAGAAAACTGGAGAAGATCTGTTTGCAAAAACGGATAAATGAACAATTCGGGACCAGGCAGACCGTCCACGACCGTCCGCAGGTTGGGACACGAGGATAAGGGCTTCTGCAAATCTTGTTGATATTCGTATTCCCCGGGTATCATGTTTTTCACGATAAAATCCTGCCCTTCAGCACTTCGTTTCGTTAGTAACCAGTTTCCCAATGTAGGTTGGTATCGGAGTTTACCTCGCACGATAAACACATAATAAAGGCTTCCGCCTTTCAGCAAGCACCTCTTTGATGGTATATGTTTTTCCAGACTGACCACGGAGTGTTGCTCCTGGTTTGTGGGGTTCATTGGTGATACCTGATGCCTGAGAGGATACATTGCGACGTGGACATGGGGGGTGTGTCTTGGTGAAAGGCGACCGGGCAGAATCCCAGCAGTTACTACGGAAATACGAGAAATTGTCAAGGTTTTGTAGGTGGTAGCAAGGCCATTTGAACACATTATTCTTTTCTCTCTGGGTTCTAAGGTAAATCTTTAGGATCAAACTGTCGTAGAAGTGGCAGGTGGATAATTAGGGGGGTTGGGTGGGAGTCACATGATGGGCATGGGTGTGTTTCGAAAGAAATAGTCAAACAACGACTAATATTTTATGTCTAGAAAGTTTAGAACTTTATTTTGTTAAACTTAACTAATCTAGATACTATATGTAAATTACTAATTAAAATTCATTCAATCCGTAACACAATTGCATTCTAAAAACTCTATTTAACGAACTCAATAAATCAACGAATTGGGAAGCAAGTTTCTTTTTTGATTATTGGATTTACTAAACTAACTACCCGATAGTCTAAACTAGTAATATAATTTGACAATATCATAATTAGTGGGTAAATACACCAGTCCTTTCTCCAGTGAGATCTGTAGTTTCTTGAGATTTTCCCATATCATGGGTTTATCTCGTATAAATCCTCCAAAGAAACTATTCCATTCCGTTTCTGAAATCATACATAAATACCGTCAAACTGCCTTCTGCCCAGCGCTGTTGTAATCAGCTAGCCTATGCTCCTATCCACAAGTCAGCAACGATAGTACTAGTAAGATAACAGCAATCAAGGATTCGCTTCAGAGGTAATGCTATTATTAACCTCGTAAGAGTACGGACCCAAGCGACTATCAAATCCTATCGAGATTAACCGCTGCAGTTTGGGATTTGGCAGTTCTGGTACTCTCATGATTGTTGGAGCAAATAAAACACCAGAAGTACCCGGGGCGTTGGAAGACAAGGGGTTATATTTGGCGCCTTTTGCGGTAGTATTGACTGAGATGGTGGTCATCTTAGAATCTCTAAATCTAAATCGATTCAGAATGAAGTTTTGCACCTCCCAAAAGAGGTCCCACATTTCCTCCAAAGAGGTTACGAGATGTGATTACTTCAAGATAAGCTAAGCTAGGTAGCGAAGGCGCTAGTCGATGCCTTCGATGCGGCATCTTTGGATCACTCATTCGTAGGCAATTCAACCCGCGCCAATTGGTGTGTATCTCGTGGATGTCTTCCGGATTCCAATAGAAAGAGTTGGGAATGATGTTGGTCGTCATTTGTGAAGCCCCGTGATTGTCATTTTTCGCATTGATTTAATGAAGGTCCGTTACTCACTTTATTTCGTCTGACTTCGCTGTGGCTTGTCACATTCACTAACCAAAAATCGTCAGCTATAAATATGAGAAATAAAGCATCACAAACATCTCTGCTCTTTGCAACAACATCCAAACATCACGAGCAAATCAGTATCAATGGATCCACCAAATAAAAACAATGATAGAGGATTCGTATCATCGTCGAGAAGCTCAGTTTGGCCGGAACAAAGTTCTAGTTCACAGAGCTTCCCCGTCGAAGCCTCTAGTTCCCGAACTATCGAATTCCATGTACCTCAACCTTCGCATTTTGCGGTCCAGCGGCAGGTAATGCACCCAGGGGCCTTGGTTCAAGTGTTACAAGGACACCATCATATCGGTAGAGGATTGATTCATGACCATACAGGTGAGAATGAGACGTTAGCACAAGAGTGGATAGCGCAGCAACAGTTTCAGCATCAGCAGGAGAGATTGCATCAACAGGAAATAGGGTTGCAGCACAGCGAAAGCCAAGCACAAAGACAAGCTGAGTCTGAAGGAACCTACTATAACAACTCCCATGACCAATACATGGCAAGTCGTCAACTACAAATGGAACAACTTTCTATCCAGGAACGCCAAATTCAAGAACAATGGGCCCAGGCCCAGATAGCATTTATCGGATGTTGCACGGCAGGTTTTGCCTGGACTCGGGATGGAGATGGTTATCGATGTATGGGAGGGGACCACTATATTACAGATGCGCTTCTAGCGGAAGGACAGGGTGGTTGGTACCTGAGGAAAAATGGGGAACAGGTGATGTATCGCAATGCAAAGGAGAAGTGGGAAGGACCAATGTACACTCTAGAAGAAGAGATGGCTTATGCTGCTTCGCAACCTCCACAGCTGATTAAGTACGCGGGGGGATCTGGTGGTTCTGGTGGTTCGAAAAAACGAGGGTGGACACGACAGAAGCGTAGGGGCTGATTATCTTTTCCCAATTTCGTGCGAGATGTATGTGTGTATATTGCCAGATCTTGAAATATAAAAGGTTTCCAAACTCGTGAACTAGGAAGTTTGGTGATTCTCCAGAAGAGTCGAAAGGATTGAGAAACTGGGCCTCTTGATCCCCTGAACCTTAAGGGACAATGTTCGATATAGCAGGCCAATGATCGAGTGTTATTATGGGCTGCTTTTCTGCTTAGAAAGTTGTTCTCATAAAACTAGACTCCGGGAGCAGCTACGTCAGTTGTTGAGGATGGTGTTTTGATTGGTGTTGTTTAGTTCTTGGGGTAGGGGATGTGCTATCCCGTGCACGTGACTTACACGTGATACAGTTCGACCTCCAAATTGCTCATCCCCGCCATCTCGATGAGAATATACCTCTTCTAGGTATGAGTGGCTTGTTTCTCCTCTTTTAGTGCCCCTACTGCTTGGTTCTTTTCTGCTTTATCGTTGCTGATTTCCTGCGGTCCCATGATGCTGCTCCTCATCTTGGGGGTCTTTGTCTTATAATTATTTTATGTCGATTGTTCGGGTAGTTACAAGTAAAGGCACTCGAAGGTGACGAACGTTGATGAGGTGAACGATGGCCCGAAGGTCCATAGTGGAACTTTAGTGGACCTGCCTGGGGTAAAGTTCCCCGCGTTCACTCCTTCAAACTCTCCCATCGATTCCAAAAGAGTACAACGAGCGCCACAGCACCTTCAAAAAGGGTATAAGTTAATCATCGCAAATTGCTTTGCTACAATGTCCAAAATCAAATCGATTGAATATTTTCGCGTTCCGCCTCGTTGGTTGTTCGTCAAAATCGTGGATGAGACGGGAAACGTAGGATGGGGTGAAGCATCACTGGAGGGACATACTCAGGCTGTGGAGGGCTGTTTGGATTCTCACATTGAGCGGTTGGTTGGGATGAATGCGGAGTACGTTTCACCTCAATCCTCTTCTTTTTGATAGACTGATGGAATTGGAAGTGACATTGAGCATATCTGGCAAACAACTTGGCGTCTTGGTTTTTATAGAGGAGGTCCGGTATTTATGAGCGCATTGTCTGGGATCGATATCGCGTTGTGGGACTTGAAAGGTGGAAACTTCCACCTTTGAAACTGTCCTTCAAGCTAACCTGGTCTCAGCAAGAAGATTGGGAGTGCCAATTTATGAACTCCTCGGTGGAAAAGTACGAGACAAGCTCAAAGTTTACGCGTGGATTGGCGGGGACCGTCCTTCT
Source organism: Hymenoscyphus scutula (assembly GCA_001399465.1). Lineage (NCBI taxonomy): Eukaryota > Fungi > Ascomycota > Leotiomycetes > Helotiales > Helotiaceae > Hymenoscyphus > Hymenoscyphus scutula. The sequence continues at coordinate 36,746 of LKTO01000217.1, forward strand.
GATGTCTTGGCTCAAGCGTAAGATCTTCTTCCCAATAACAAGTGAACAAGGTCACTAAAGCCACGCAGTCAAGCCCGAAAGGATCAAGGCTTCACGGCTGTAAAAATGAATGGAACGGAAGATCTCGGATGGCTTGACTCACCTTCCGCACTCGACGACTGCGTGGAGAGAGTCAAGGCAGTAAAATCACTCGGAATGGATGCCGGAGTTGATTTCCACGGTCGTGTTCATAAACCAATGGCAAAACAGCTCGCAAAACTACTTGAGCCCCATCGACCTTTGTTTATTGAGGAACCCCTACTTTCGGAGCATCCTGACGGAATCAAGGCAATTTCTCAGATGACAAGTACCCCTATTGCCCTCGGAGAACGACTTCACAGCCGATGGGATGTACGGCCATACCTAGAAGCAGGAGCAGTTGACATTCTCCAAACTGATATCAGTCATAGTGGTGGTATCTCAGAGATGAAGAGAATTGCTGCCATGGCCGAAGCGTATGATGGTGGGTAATCTCTGCCTTGTTTAGAATTCTTTCTTGTCGTTTTAGGAGGAATGAGACACCATTTCCCTCCTCGGGCACCTCACCTCCTCGTCTAGATTTTCTTAAAATTGCTTTTAAGAGCTCAATACTGACTGCGAGATCGTCCACCAGTTGCCATGGCACCCCATTGTCCATTGGGGCCAATCGCACTCGCTGCCAATGTCCAAGTCATGGCCTCAACGGCAAACTTTGCGATTCAAGAGATGAGCCTCGGGATCCATTACAACGTTGGTGGTCAGGACTTGACTAGCTATACACATAATCCGGAAGTTTGGAATGTCGCTGGAGGATACATCGACTTGATGAAGGGTCCTGGACTTGGTATTGAGATTGATGAGGAACAGGTTAGGAGGCTCTCTGAGGATGCAAAGCCTTGGATCAGCCCTGGTTTCATTGGACCGGGCGGTGAGGTTAGAGAGTGGTGATTCACAATTCCTGGGGTCGTTTAGGACACGATGTTGAGCATAACTTGGGGGTAATAAATCAAGCTGTAAAAATCTTCGTAGCTCCTCGAGTTATCCTTTCCGGCAGAAATCTATGAGTAAAAATTCCCCTTAATGTTCCTTGGTGAGTCTTCCGAATTTCATTCATTATAATCCTGAATAATAGCTTGCGGTGGGCAGAAAAGTGGCAGTATGCGTCTCCAGGTGTGGTACTCTCTTGGTGATCTGGAAAATACGTATCACGTGTTGTAAGTCGAATCATACGCTGGGAGGGAAGCAGGATCGAAATTCGATTCGTCGTGTGGCTCATTATTCGAATAATGATCAGTATATCTATCTGAATACCCATCTGTCATTGGAAGACTGCCATAGCAAAAGACTTGTCTTGCAAATATAATATACAGTAATTGAACTTTCGAGAAAAGATTCGCTTACAGTCCTAGAAAGAAAAAGACAGCAGAGAGATATGAGACCTATAAGGGAACACGCCATGTAGTGAATTTGAAAGTAGAGGCCAATGCTGATGCGGAAAATTATATTTCAAGATGACTGACTGAGTCTGTCAAGATTGTGCACTATACTACTTGACGCAAAATTAATTATTAAGGGTTCGCTGAAGCCGCTGATTTGCTTACACAACACAACGTCTCTGTCTCATTAAGAAAGTCTGACTGGATATAAATGCGAATAAACAGAATAATCCTTTAGGTCGGGATGAGTAACGGTGTGCTGAAAAGAATGAAAATAAGAAAAATAAACCATCCTAAAAATCACTGCCGCCGCCTTCAATGACCACTTTTGGAAAGAACCTTTCTAAATTGTTTTCCAAGCATGAGATATGCCTAAGTTAGATCTTAACAGAAGATGCAAGTACTACCAACAAAAAATGAATGTCAAAAAGCGCTTCAAAGATCCTCCTGTGAAAAAAATTGCAAGGGGTATAAAGGAAGTTACAAAGTGTATATGCCAAATATTTACACAAGAATAGAACACGCAACGAAAAGCCAGCTTCGCTAGTGTCGGCCCTCACTAGAGACCTTGACGCTCAGCTTCGGCTACAGAGATAGGAATTTCAGTCATCGCAGCAAGCCGGAAGAGATGGCGTGCCTGCTCAGCATTGTCATAATCTACAGTGGCAGTATCTAATATTTTGTGAGCGAGATACTATATAGTGAAGAAGTTTGAGAACTTACGAAGAGTTGTTCGGCCATCAAACATGACTACTGAATGTTTTTCCCAATGAACTCTAGCTTGGAAATCATGTCCCATTCGGATGTGGTCGAGTAAGTACTTGACCACAACCTGAGACTCCTCCTCTTTCAATCCGATATACTCTTTTGGCCATTCAGCATTGGTGAAGAGTGCCCTCTCACCAGTCACTGGGTGAACCCTGACAACAGGGTGAGTTGAATCGACCGGGTTACTTCGAACCAAGCCGCTGCTTGCTTTGGCGTGGGCAATTAACTTTTCTGACGTATGGACCGCTGTCATTTGGTTGACCATTCCTTGAAATGCTGGAGAGAGACGCTTGTAGGCTTCAGACATATCGGCAATGACGGTATCTCCGCCAACGTCGGGGCATGCCAATATACCAAGCATGACATATCCTGGTGGTTGTTTTTCGTAGGACACGTCGTGGTGCCATATGCAGCTCGAGGTTTTGTGCTTGAAGAAGTTGGCTATTTCCTTCTTGTTCCCGTCCCTGTGAATGATATGAAATTGAGGAAAGCCTTTGACAGCTCCCGTTACAGGTTGATGACTGAGTTTCCCAAAATATTCCATGAATTCAACTTGAAAGCCGGGTCCTTGATGCAAGAATTCCGACTGCTCTCGACAAACAACCACTTTCCGCAGTGAAATCAGAAGAGCAAGTTCATCTTTCGCTTCCTGGCCAAGAGTCTCGAGTTTCACTCCAGTAAGGATAGTGCCCATTTTTGGAGTCAGAGAAATGGCCTTTACTCCAGCCGTGAAGAGATGAGGCATTTTCTTGTCCGCTCGCAGTGCTGGATCTTGGTATTCGAACTTTGGCACTTCGTCAAACCAAACGCCTTTTTCCCATACTGGCAAGTAGTCGGGAAATTCCGTGTTGTTTTTGATCTGGGCTTCATACTCCCCGGAAGCCGGCATATACGGAACATTGATATCGTAGGAAACCTTGGGCTCTGGGCCCTCATAATCTTGATAGTCGACGTCGTCGGTTCGTGAAGGAGCCATTTTGATGATTAAAAACAAAGAGTGTTTGACTGACAACGAGTCCTTCCTGTTCCGTAAATATATGGTTCTTGAAAGAGGTTGGGTAGCCAACGTTGAAGTGAGGGGTGGTGTGGTCTTTATAAATAAAGTTGGCGCTGGTCCGTGTTCTCAAGCGGTGAGGGTGATTTACCCGTTGCTGATGTTGATTTAAATAAACGTTGATAGTAGTAGGGACTACGGTGAAAGGGAGTCCTTTTCCTCAAGGATGTGGGTGGAGAGAAGTGTGCAGGGCGAACAAGACCAGCTTCCTGCTCGGGGTGACCCAGTCAGGTCGGTTCTTGAAAAAGGGGTCATTAGACCCACCGCGGAGAGGAAGTTGGCTCCGCATGGTATCGTTTGAGTTGCGTTGCTATTTTGCATCATCATCATCATCATGGTCAATGATTAACATCTCATAAGACCTGAAGATCGTCGTGGAGCGGATTGGACGCTGTTGGTATGTTCATGTACGAGTACAGCACTGTAGCTGCAATGCAGACTGGGATGGATGTACTCTGCTGGGAACGTTGAGAGGGCGGTTCGTAAGAGTACGCCGTCTCCCCGCAGAGGAGATATGAGAGATGCGACCATACTTGCATGAGAATCTTTTGGTCATTGCGTCGTGGGCTAAAAGAAGTCTTTCGCTCCGAGACCTTTCGGGACTTGGGCTGCAATGTCGACCTTGTTGGGCTCAGTTGAAGTTCGTTTGCGTTTGAAAGCCGAGCCGCAAGCTGCCGTTCGACTAGGTAGAGGAGACGTTATCGATAAGAAGTTCGCTTGACTAGCGTGTCTGGAAATGGAAAGGCTTCACAGGTTCATCCGAAAAACTCGGTTATCTATCCCTGAAGCAACCATCCCCTGATGTCGCTTGGTCCGAAGCCGTTTTAAATTTCTTCTCCTCCCCTCTCTCTCTCTTCATCCAAGGTCCAATTCCATCCTTGAAACATTGCATCTTAAAACCAATTAATCCGTCCTCGGGCGTCATGGCCTGAGCAACTTTCCCCCAACCAAGGGCCCATCTGAAAATATCTGCAATGATACATGTGCTATGTATCTATTTCCTGATGGCGCACCCCGCCTTTCTGTCATGGACGCCGTACGACGTGGCTCCCCTCTATTCGAAGCACAACAAAGCCACGAATGTACCCAGTCTCTTTCCATGTCCTCTGCTTCTTCATCCTGGAGGAGGATCATGCTACAAGATGACATGGAGAGGTGCTCTCGAAAACCATTCGCTCCAATCCTTCATTTTCGGGTCTTGACATTCCTCTCTCCGCCACTCAGAAGATGCCAATATGCTGTGTCACGAGTCGCACAAACCGCCATGATGAGCCCATCCAACAATCTCCATGGAAGCCTGGAAGCATGAAAGCTCCAGTCTGAACCTTGAATACCTGGGTGTTACAATTTTGGCTGTCGCCGGGGTTTTACCGACCTACCTTTTGCAACTTGATGCTCCATCTTCTGATATCCAAGCCCTCAGTTTCTAGTTTCAGCATCCAAATCGCTACTCAGCCAACAAGGCGTTGGTTTGCATGGCAAATCATACCCTACTTCTCCAATGGCCGTTCATTTGCATTATTAATCTTCCAGGCATCTACCTTCTTGTTTTGGACTACTGACAAGGGTGTTCCATTCCATGATACATGCCACAACCAGATTGCAGGTTCAAATGCCAATGCAACGACAAGATGTCTTGTCCGCATTGACTTTTGAATCTCGGCCATGAAGAGCAATGGTATTACGACGAGGCACAGTTCACTTGTTCGTTGCAGGTAAAAGTTCATTTTATTGCTATTCTAGATTTTTGGCCAATCGTTTCGTTTATTTGTGGTAAAAACACCAAACTACCTTTGCGAAGCCATTCTACAGAAAATATGCCTCTGACACAAACATCAAGAAAGCTCTTTCATTTCTTACCCATATTCCTTGCTCCCTGTAGTTTATCATTTGACATTCAGTTTCACGCGACTGGCAGTGAATAGTAAGCTCGTACCTGTCTATATTGTTTATTGTTCCGGCTTGTAACACAATTCTTTTTATTGCTCCTGCATCGAGGCCAACGTTTTCGGTTGTCTCAAGGATCTAGAGTACTAAATTTTAACTGCCCAGATATCCACCACATCGTCGATGTAGGCAGATATGATTTACTGCCGCTTTTATTTTTTATCGCGAGCAACTCCTTTTCATGACCTGTTATTTTAACTATGTGTCAATTTGCGTGTGAAATGGTGCCAATTCCGCATTTACGACTGATTACAAATGCTTTCTGTGTGATCAAAAGTACGCTCCTCATCGTACGAGGATCGTCATGTTACATGCAGGTTGCAGATGATGACTTTTGCCAGAATGCGTCGTCGTAAATCAAAAAAGCACCACAATCACCCCCTAAGAATACTTACTCATGACATGTCTTTGTATTAATTGTTATGCTTGGGACGAAGTGCAAATAAAAGACCACCATTCCACAAAAGCGCAACAAAATTTCCCATCTTCAGAGGATTTATTTCAGCAACTTGCGACTTCCCTTTCATCAACAAGATATTACAATGCCATTTCGAAATGCAGAACAGTGGCGAGGAATACTACACCCTCGATCCATTACCCCACTTGCACATCTTGTCAATATGCGAAGACGAGCCAGCCAATTGACAGCTATACAACACAAAGTAAGTCAAAACGACAAGGACATGTACCAATTTATAAGCAAACCAACCTTTGGACAACATTTTGAACAGCATTTCCTCTTGCTGGTGCACTTATCTATTTCCCCATACAATGGAATTACCAGGAATGGACTGTACAGAGAAACTTCCTGGACAACTGTGGGTCTCTGCTCGTAGACATTTCCCCACTTCAGAATATCTTACTGCTCGACTAACCATGGTAACTAGCAAGCAAATGCAACTTCAACAAAGCCTTGTGATCAAGCACTCACGGTCCCACTCCCCCCTCCTCCATTCTCCCGTAAAGTGACAGTTCGCACTTCGCACTCCCAAGAATTTGTCGAAAAGCATCGTTCTGAATTCGGCACACTTCCTATGCTCCTTGACTCTGGAATCGAGTTGTATCCACCATCGGGAAAACAGTGCAACAACACAAGAATGGGTCGAAAGCACAAATCTCAGACGTCGAGGTATTGCCAAGCTTGCCAGGAATGAGCCTAACCATCTAGCTACACTCACACTCCCCGCAGATCGACCCGCAGTCAATATAGAGCACCAAGGTTTTAGTCTAATTGCATCCGTCAGGTTCCGTTCACGACCACTGTCTCCAACAGCTTTGTAATGTTTGATGAGGTTTGCGTCCCCTCCCCCTGCTAGAAACACGGCATTATTTTGACTGAAGTACGGTTAGAGAGGCTATATTTCATTCACAAATTATGGAATTGACTAATTCTCTCTAGACACACACCCAATTTACTACAAATTATAAATTTAATTACCCTAAAGGCTATGAAACTAACTTGATTGTTTAAGACTTTTTACCTAACAATTTTAAGAAAGTTCTTTTCGGGTTAAATATAATGTTACTTTATAACTTTAAGTAGTCTAGAATTTCGATTTAATTGCTCTAGATATTGTCAAATACATCAATTATTGAAGAAACTTACTAGATAGAGTACATTTATATTTAATCTTTACATAGTTGTAGAATTTATAACTTTATTAACTTACTTAGCTACTCTACATATCATTAATACGACATTAATACGAAGTATAAATTAAAGATCTTACTCTACAGCTATTTTACAGTTTATCCTTACTTTTCTTAAAGGTAAAGTACCTTTATCTAAATAACTTTATCAGATTACATACAGGGGGGGTTCGCAGATATTCGCCCGCCCCCATTTTTGCACCAAAATGCCTCCAGAATAAGTCTAATTTAATATATAACTTTAGGTGTAGAGAACCTGTAAAAGTTGTTATTTAGACTATTTAGAGGATTCCACTAGTAGTCTTGAATAATAAAAATAGTATAGAGCTACTAAATTACAAGTTATTTCTAGTCAAAGGTAGGCAGAGTCGGAAAAACACCGGATTACACCAAAAATAGGCGACATTGAGTGTTTTTTAAGAGAACCCCTACTCTATACTAGATAAAACAATGAAGAAAATACTTAATAAATCAAATGAAAAGTCCGAAGAAAGAATAGTTTAAACCTAAAGAAATCTTATAAGAAAGTATTATAAAATAGCTAGCGTAAAATATATAATCGAGTTTTAAAAAGGGTGATTTTCAGCTATTTTTGGTGTAAAAAAGGGCCCGGGCGAATATCTGCGAACCCCCACTGTACTACTGAATAATTTATATTAGTTATTGAATTTATTAGACTCACCAGTAAATAGTATAAAACGATAATATAATTAGTCAATGCCACAATTGGTGAATAGATTATGACAGAGATTACTATATTCGTTACTATGAGGAAGCCCAACCTGCCGATTAAGTGCGTCCATACAAAAAAGTGAGAGTGGCTGAAGAAGTTCGCGTTATCTCAGAGGTGTAGGGTGAAAAATGGGCAACAATCCTTATACGGGTAAAGATATTGACAGACATTTTGGGGCATGATTGATTGATTCTCTAGATACTCATTCTTTTTTGAGCGTGGAAAGTAGGTCAAAATGTGACGAAATACATTCACGAGCCCACGCTCATCTAAAACGGTTTGTTTATACAATCCTAAAACAATTGAAGCTTCCTGCTCCTTTACCTTCATTTTTAAATCCAATTGATACAGATATCTATTTACCAAATCTGACTCACAAATCTGCAAAAGAAATACCAAGCTAGCCTTCCTTCCTCAGCAGGAGTATCATTAATAGTCACCAGACCTGCTCCTTTTAGTGATGTGGGAGTGGTGCGACACTCTCCAAACTATTTCTTTTGCGCGTCTTTAGCCATCTCGCGAGAAATCGGAACGAATTTTTCGACAAGCATATCCTGTAACCTCAATTAGAAACGCTCTCTTTATCAACGAAGTAATCGAAACTTACACGGACAAACTGCGGAGAGAGCCACCATCCCCACTGAGCCGTGAAGGCACCTCCGCCGACCCATAGTCGGCCAACTGTGCCCTTTTCAACTTCTCGAACCACCTTTATCGCATACTGCCTAGTGGTAAGACCACCAACCTGAAGACGACCATCACTGAGACCATATATGAAGTCGCGAATTCCAGTGTAGTTCGAGGTTTGAGGTATATCGTACAGCACGGGTTCCTTGGTCAAGTCTTTTGTCTTGACACCAAGGGTAATAAGAGTAACTGAACGAACTCCGAGTGGTTGAAGCTCCAGACGCCAGGTTTCGCTGGCTGTGGCCAGTGCGGCTTTCGAAGCGTTGTATATACCTGGTCTATTAGCAAATGCAACTGCGAGGCTGGAGGGTTTGGCACTTACTCATGAATGGCATTGGGACAACCGAATTGGCGGAGGTGTTATTCACGATGCACCCTTTAGCCTTGATCAAAAGGGGTGCAAAGGCTTGGAGCATGGCCATGGGCGCCCAAAAGTTGAGTTCGAAAAGCCTTTTCCCATCTTCGATAGAAATATCCAGAGCTGGTACAATGATATTTTGGCCACTATTATTGACAAGGACGTCGAGCTTACCCCCAGTTTGCTGCCCAACTTTTTCAACGGCAGAAGCAACTTGTTCAGAAGACAGTACGTCAAGTTTCAGGACAGTAACGTTTTTTACTTTGGAAAGAGTTTTTGGGACTTTCGAGAGGTTCCGTAGGGTAACAAATACATGATACCCCCTCTCACAGAAGATTTCAGCCAAGCCGGCACCAATTCCACCAGCAGAACAGCCAGTGATCAGAACTGATTTGAGTGGAGTGGACATTGAGGGATAAAGATGAGTTTGCAGCGGAGGTAATAGGTAAAAGTTGGAGATGATAAAACCCGCGGGTCCCAGTTTCCTTTATACAATATTCTATGATTTCTAAAATGGCACCAGCATACAATCTCATACCAATATCTAACCCCAGGTCTTATCCATATGTGACTCTCCTTTATGCTCGCGTGGCAACCCTGCAATACAAGGCGCTATGCCTGAAATGGAAAACAAATAATGTCTTGGCAATTCCCGCGGGGTTAAGCTTACTATTCCTCCACCTTGTCTACCAAATCAGGTAAACAGTTTAAGAACCAAGACAGCAAGATAGCAGTAATTTGTACTGACGGTCCGGATTCTAATCACAGGCTTTACTCCATCAGAATCGTGTTCTGAATTGGGTGAACAGTTTGGTAGCCAAGACAACAAGAGACAAGATGGAGGAGCATCATACGGATATCCCCAGGGAGCTGTCTAGATCATCAGTCATGATGCCTTTCATCGTATCATCGACGATCGAAAAGGTGGATCCAAGCACAAGAAAGTTAATCAGAAGTCATGTAATGCGAGGGAAGAAGCAAAGAAGGTGCCGTGCCGGCGACGAACGAACCCAAAAAAGTGCCAGCATGATCATACGCAGCCAAAACCCTCCAATCAAGTTAGAGAAGCTCGTTGAATCATATGTGCCGCTGTTCCCTGGCCGAGTTGGGTCGGATTTATCTTTTGTCGAGTTTCCCGACGAAATAGAGCCTTGGATGCTATCGAATATGACAAAACGTATGTGGCTCACTCACTCTTTCAGAAAGGTTCATCTAACCAAGTCGCTTTTGATAGTTTCAACTGTAATAACCAATATTTTATTCCCCCTAAGGGCGGCAATTGGCTTCCAAACGGAGAATAGAGAGTCGCTCTATCCACTCGTAGTGGATGCTGCCGCGCTTCACATCACGGCTTTCTCGGTGGAAGGCTTTATCCACAGAGTCTTACGCCACCAAAAGAACAAAATCCAACCAGCTGCAATGCTCCATTTCGAGAAAGGACTCGCAATTCTCCGCAAAAGACTACTAGGACAAGATGGCGAAATAAAGATTTCCGATTCTACGATGGGTGTAGTGTTGAAGTTAGCAACCACCGCACATTTTGATGGCGACTTTCATACTGCCAGAAATCATCTCGAAGGTCTTCGCCAGATGATTCTCTTACGAGGTGGTATACATGTCTTTGAAGGAAGCAGACTTTTGAGGGAAATTTTGAGGTAATCCATGGTGTAGATTGATCCCCTGTTCGATACTGACTCTTCATAGATGCGACCTGAGCACCGCACTCCTTAGTGGCTCTATCACAGTGTTCTTCTCTCAGCCTGCTGAGCAAATAAATAATTATCCCGAAAAGCTTATCCAATTCACAGTCAAAAATGTGCTTTTCGGGGAAAACATGGATGCACATTTGGCGACAGCCTGGAACGTTTTAAGGCAATTTTGCTTACTTGTTAACATTGGGACGCAAACACAACGTTTTATCCGACAAGAGATGATCCACGAGACAATGACAGCATTGATGTATCGCGCACTTCGAATGAAATTCGCTCCAAACTCACTCGATGAAACTGTGCGACTCGGTTTATTGGCTTTCTCTCATCACATCTTCTTGCAATGGCAAGATATCAGACCGTCGGGTCATCTCTTTCCAGCCGCGTATCGCAATTGTCTCATAGACATCGAATTAGTCGATGGGGTATCTTCCAATCTGGTAATTTGGCTTTTGATGACTGGCGCAATATCTTTATACGATATAACAGATAAGGCATGCTCATGGCTGAGAGAATTACTTCGAGAATATGCCGAGAGATGCCAGGTTACAACATGGAAAGAAATGCAGCATATGTTGAAGTCTTTAATGTGGATTCCACTATTAGACGAGCTGCCTGGGAAGAAGATTTTCGATTTGCTGGATTTTCGTAAAGAAACCCGGTTGGGAACAGTATAGATTTAATATTGAACCAACTCGTTCATAAGAATACCCCTGTTTACATGGTTTGAAATCGAGCTGTTTCATAATCTCCAGACAGACATCAAGGTTAAATACTCACGCTCGTACCCGTCAACGCAACCTTGTTGTTTAGACTTCAAGGTCTAGGGGAATTTGAGAGAAAGTTCCTAACTGGCTCCTAACCGACTAGAACAACTGAAAGTTAACACATATACCTTTTTTATTAGATATTTACTATACTGTACCCACCATACATACACCAAAGCATACATGCTCGCGGCAGACAAGATAACCCCATCAAAACTCGCAACTTAGAATAACTGGACGTAGAAAATTCGCAAAAACAAATCCAAAATATCAATCGACGTAGAAAATACTAGTTAGACAGAGTACTAGCAGAATAAAGTTTTAGCTTAGTTTACGCTGAGCGGTATTCGTTGGCAGCCGTTCTCGGTCAGGCTATTTACTGCCACTTATCTTGTACACCACTAACCTCGCTTAACCTTCAGCCTGAGCAGGAATGAATACCAAAAGCGCCAATTCTGTGTCGAGATTGGAAGACTTCTTTCGTAGAAACTACTCTTGTGGTAGAGATTCCGAGAGACGATTGAAGAGAGCTCTATCCTGCCTTTTATTCCATTGCGACTGGGAAGGCTGGCATGCGGCGCTGTGGCTTTTGCAGGGGGATTGGCTCTGCTGAGGGCACAATTTGAGGCTTAGACCACCCATGAATATTGCCTGTATTTCCATAAAGGCAAGGCGGTTAACCCCGCCCGACCTCATCTAACTGACAATCATTAAACTCCAAACGATGTTCCAACATGCTTCCATTCCTACTCGAATATATTATACAAATTCAGAATACATTTCGCTCTCAACAAAATCTGTCTAATCCCTCACCTTCTATACGTATCACCTATTTGCAAAACAGGCTGAACAGCCGGGCGCATCAGCGGATCTCCCAACCCGCCGCCCAACCTCATACTTCATTTTATAAGAAAACCAGCTTTTGGGGGATCCTAATAACGTCGTTTACCGCGCTTGCATTTTTCTTGGTTCAATGGGCATACCAGCGCTGGACTGCGGAGAAAGATTTTCGGGAATATTGCCAGTCTCTTCAGGTAATTGTTTCTCTTACAACAAGATTGTATTTTCAGAATGCCGAAACCTAATTGCTGTTCGGTCGTAGGACTCAAACCAAACAGCAACTGTAGATTGCAGTCGAGAGCTAGCCACCCCTCTCCCACCTCCCCCGTTTTCGCGAATATGGTCGAAGCGCGACGTAGAAGAGTTGAAATATCTGTTAGATGGCAAGCATTTGATAGGATACGATGCGGGATCGATCAGCTGGAGGATTGAACCGGCAGTTATATTCATTATCATCATATCCATATTTGCGTTCAAGTCAACCACTTATGTCCTCTCGGCCTGGCAACAACGGCAAAGTAGCTTGACAACCTCCTCTCCCACAAACATTATTCCTCATCGAGACGAGGAAAGTTCCTTAGAGAACAACACCCCTATTCATAACGATAGAGTGAACTATACAACAACACTGGAAGCAGAAAATAACAAGACACTTCGTCGACGAGGTGGACTTACCCAGCCCGCGGAAGTCGACCTTACTGAAATATTGGCACCAAAACCCGACACTAAGCGTACCAAAATTACTAGTACTAATACTTCCAGACGGATCAAAAAGAGCAAGCCAACGAAGCATATACCCATGAACCACTCTGGATTTGCGTCTGGATGGACAAAAGACGGGTCGACTGTCATATTTGACTTCACCCAAGCTTCACCTGAAGAGAAATCGCCTTGGCTTGAGACTGCTTTCTCTCAACCACTACCTTCTGCTCCTGGACCAAAAAAACGACTATTTTCAGCCCACTTTAATCTTCGAACTCAATTATCTCTGCCAGATCAAACAGTGTTCGTAATTATCATCAACCTCCTTTGAGTATCAATTTGTTGACAATGCGCAGGGTAGATGCCAAGATTCAACAAGACAAAACATATGATAATGCCAAAGAAGGTCGCTGGATAAAATCTAAGTTCCTGTTCCCTAATGAGTACTTGATGACATGGTTCGTAGACCTTCCTTCTCTTTGTTCTGTTTTTCTGACAATAATCAGGGAGCATATCTGCTTGCAAGCCGAAGAAGAGGAATATTACCGAGAAGTTCAGTATGCCCAAAGATTCCGTCTAGGTGTAGCTTCTTTAAATAAGGAAGAGAAGAGCGCAAGTCAAATATCGTGGAAAGGTTTCTTAAGGAGTTACTTCGCAACCAAAAGACAGGAAGGGGAACTCGGCCCCCCGCCCACCAAATTGACAGATGGGAGCAGCTAGGAAAATAGCAATTGACTTGAGTCACTCGAGTCAGGGTATATCAAGTCGATCCGGGTATTTATAACGGCCATGATCGAGAGTCTAAGAAATGGGGGTTTCAATTTGCGTCTCATTTCATTCCAAGTTCACAATAAATAGCTCAAAATAAACACACCAAAATAAGTCTGAAGCGGAAAGTTACTTGGCATCCCGCTATTTTTCAGAGAGACCAATTCTTCATCTCGCTTAACCAGCGAAACGCCCCAATGACGAGGCTCAGACCAAGCCTTGTGGATTAGGAGGCACACGTGTCGCCGGCTCATGGAACAGACTTCATGCTCTGGATACCAACATCTTCATTATCCCCGATCTTACAAGATGCTTCCTTTCCTGACCCATTCTATGGTACACCTTATGCGTTCTCGGCCAGCTGATTCCACTCAGCCTTCTTTGCAACTTTCAGCCCTACACAACCGTGATGCGGATGAATCACTTTCCACCCCACCATCTCCTCGGCGACATACCGCGGTTTGTAAGAAAACCAGTTTTTGGGGGATAGTAATAACATCTTCCATTGCAATTGTCTTTTTCTTGGTTCAATGGGCCTATCAGCGCTGGACTGCCCAGAAAGACTTTCACCAGTACTGTCAATCTCTCCAGGTAAAGTCCCCATTCCAGCCTTGCTTTCTACCATCTTACTACCAATGTGTTAATAAGACTCATCACGTGTTTGTTAGGATTTCAACCAAACAACGACGGTGGAGTGTATTCGGGAATTAACTGGCCCACTCCCACCTCCACCGTTCTCTCGACTTACGATTGACTGGACAAGCGGAAGTTCAGCTGAATTTGTGAGTACAAAAGAATCGAGAATGTTACTACAGAGAACTCACAAGACTAGCAGCTTTACATATCTGAAGAAACTCTGGGTTTATTCGCTTATGAACCTGAACATGTTTGGGAGGTGGTTTCAATCGACCTGGAAGATTGTCCAGAGAATAATATGAGGAAATTTGCTATGACCCAAGGAGAACTACAGCCCGATATCAGGTTCTTCAAATCAACAGTTTCGAACAGAACTCTTAGTCAAGGATAGTCTAGCAAGAAGAACCTGAGCAAGAGGATGTTCACGCCCCAGCCTGTGTTTGCTGATGTTTCGAAAATTGTGCAGACTATGGTGTGGAAGGTTCTTAGCTTTCTCTAATTTTGCTTCTATACAACCTAAGAAGTGTCTATGGCAGACGAACAATAGGAGAGGAAGAAGGCGGGCGTATTTTAGAGAAGTGGGTTTGAATAGCGAGAACGTACTTGGGACCATTGAAGTAACTCTTCATGAAAAGTCGGAGACAAAATCAGAACAAGCAAGTACAGAAAACAGAATGAAATGAGCGAAGAGTTATAGTCAGGTTACTTCAAATTCTCACAGAATTTTAAGGACAAGTTGTTAATTTATAATAAAATCTAGTGTGCAGAGCCTGTAACGAATGCACGGCCTAGATAGAACCATCAAGGTTGGTTGTTCTTGGTCAGCGTTCGAAGTTGTTCAAAGCTTTTCTAATATGCTACTTGAATTAACCTAGAAGGTTGAAACAGTGAAGTGGAGAGCCACAGCTTGAATAAAATCTCTAAGACGACATCACTATCATACTCAAATCAAACTGGAAGCCAAATGGGTTAAAATCATATCCACCGTGATCGAATACGTTGTACATTTACCGAGCGTACCGACACATCTGCTCTTTCCGACTTACAGGAAACATGGGCACCAGTGTATGAGGGTCCCAAGCCTCATCGCGCAAGCCACATACAAGAAAGTTGGATCTGAGGGATAATAATACCGACTGTTGCTACAGTACTCATTCTCCTGTTCTAATTTTCAGCTAAAAGCAGAGTGATAGGTACCACCAGACTAGTCATGAGTATATAAAAGCGAGCCTTGAGCACCAGAGCTGGACTGCTTACTTCTGGTATAGCTGTTCCTTCACGTCTCCATATTTCAACCCAACATAATACACCGGACCAAAAAACTGCAAAGTGCACGAAAGAAAGACACAAACAAGTGAGCAAAGATTTTGGAATATTCCCTAAAACGCCAGCCAACACGAAATTCCCTTTTATGAAGGGAAGAAGTCAACGAGCTCAAGCATCAAAGTTACCCATGAGACCCCAACAGAGTGATGCTGACTCATTTGTATTTCCCATCCTCTCCCGTCAACCTATGCTAATCCAGCTTCTCATTTATTCCGAGTTCCCCCATTCCGAAAATCATCAAATTCATTGACAGAATTTGTGTAATCAGTTTACACCAAGCCAACACAAATCTTACGACTCGAGTATCCTAGACCGAACACGCTGCCACGTATTCATGTTAAAACCTTCAGTATCGCCAATCACTGTATGTGCCTTGTCGTAAGTATTTATGTATTTATATAACAAAGAAACGACCCGGGAGACCGGTGGCGGTTGGATGGTCGCATTGCTAAAACCAGGGGGGAAAGCTTGCTGTCCTACAGCAGTTGTGGGGGGGCGAATTGGGTTTCATTATTACTACAGACAAAAAATGTCGACCCGTGGGTCAGAGGGGCGATGGTCTAATCGATCCTGGCTTTCTCTAAGCTCTTCACCGGGCTCGAGAGATTGTTCGCAAGGCGGACGACAGGACGTTTGTACTTTGTATGTTTGCGAAGACGTTTCCTGGCAACCATAACTGGGACCGAAGACTTGGTGACCAGGTAGTTGGAGAAGGATCCAAGGATAACACTGTCGTTTGTTAGTACGCATAATATGTCTGCCAATAACTTTGATGACTTGCCCCTTGAGTGCACTTCTCCCTCGACTACCCAAAATCACCAATGTAGGTGAGATGTAGTCGATGACCTCTGTGATCAAGTGTTTTGGACTCTTGCAATGGATCACCTCAATCACCACCTTCACCTGCAATTTCGTTTTCCTCAAAAGTTTAGAAACTCGATCAGTGATGTCCTGCACAGCTCTGTATCGATCTTGTTCGGCTTTGTCCCGCTGTCTGCCCATGGGGCTGGCACTAGCACTACCTTGATCCAATCTAAATCCCGGACCCAATGGACTGGGTGCTGGTATGGGGCCAAGTATAGGTGTCGATGCGGTAGACTTTGTCGCATCGCCAACCGCCACTGCTTGCTCCTTTAAATGTATCTCATCTGACATGGTTTCGATTCCAAGTTCTTCGTCTACACAATAAATTGCAAGCAATGTATCTCCATCACGAAGCACGGTTCCAATGGTCCACTCCAGGGCGTGCGCTGCCTCATCACTGAGGTCCGTAGCTACAAGATATTTCCTAACACGTCGTTGGTTTTCATGAGCTTCTCTTTGGATTTTTGCAAAGTCCCCTCGGTACAGTGTACGGACACATCGCGAAGTTGCGGGAGTAGATGTAATAGAAGTCATGTTGACCGATAGCTTTTGTGCACGCTTGATGTCGGTAAGATCTTGTTCGGTATCAGAATCTACCGGTGTATTGAGACCAGTGGTTCCTTGATCATCAAAACTTGTATTTGGATGGACCCCGGGCTTGCTGGATTTCAATTTCGTTCCCGATGGTGCTGTAACCGTGATCTCGGGGTCCAAAAGAGATCGGACCTTGTATCTTGATGCAATTGCCTCACCTAGATGCAGTTAGCTAGCATTACTTGACAGCAATTTCCTCACTATACATACGCTCTTCTTCAGCGGCGGCCATCAAGCTCTGAGCTGCGCCCCTTGGGCCTTTGGCGCGACCCATTCCAAGAGTTGTGTGACTCTCCATTCGAGGTTGTTCCTCTTTCTTATGGTCTCTTTCTCTACCCTGGCCCTTCCTCCCACGGATACCTTCTTCGTCTGATGACCGCACCTCGTCCTCGCTGCTATCGACTGTGTCCTCACCATCTACAGGCAAATAGTCTTTCTCAAGTCTGCCACCGTCTGGGTCACTTCCTTCCCGGCTGCTCCCTTTTCGGCCCCTACTGCCTAGTGTTGACAGACCACCTCCTGATAGAGCTAGATTGGCATCTGATAACCTCCGGTACGCACTGTTCATATCAATCACTCTGCCATCGTTAAGAACAAATTTATTAGGGTCGGGACTGAGTGAGCTTGTATGAGGGGAATTCGACCGCAATCCAAGTCGGTTGTGGGGTGACTTGGACTTTGCTGTGCTGATTCCAGTGCTAGCAATCGAATGATTTCGACCCCGCTCGCGAGGTCCCCCAAATACACTCAAGTCGCCACCTCTCACAACTTCAGACATAGCACTTGGAAGAGAGTTCTTCTTTCCGGCCTGAGTGTTCCTTTTGGGCACCAGTGGTCCTCCCGGGTTGGCAGTCAAAATCCCAGCAAATTGATATGCCGAACTTGGGTTCGTTTTGGTCTCCAAGACGTTTGACCTGGGTCCAAAGTCTGCTGGTCTGCTTGCTGCATCAGAAAGGCTGCGATGTGGTATAGAGTTCTTAGAAAAGGCCTTGTGATTTGATTGCGTGGGAGATGCCTGAGCGCTCATCGTTCCCGCTGAAGGAGGTGGTGGGTAAGCTGGCCCGTCAAGGTCCAACATACTCCTGATTTTGCCCATTCGAGGGGGGTTCGGGGCTGGCTTTGCGACTGGCCTGGTAGTTGCTGCATTTGTCCTGGCGCTGGATGCATGTCTGGGAGGAGCATCTTCCGCAATATCTAACATGCTCCGGACTGGCGATCTAGGGGTAAAAGGTGACTGATCGCGCCCAGAGGCTGCCGAGCTGGCAGAACCTCTGGTGCGCCCGTTGGAAGAACCTTCCAATAATGCCAAAACATCTCTCCTCTCCTCGTCCAACATAGATTCCATCGACACGCCCACCATGGTTGCAAATCGCCAAATAATGTCCTTGTGCGCTCAGTGTGCTCTCTTGGCAATGGCTGTTGTACCTTCGGCTGGAGGCTGGGCGGTGATGCTGCCAAGATGGGTATCCGTTGGCTTGGTTCGAGTAATCAAGTTTGCGTGGGTAAAGCGTCTCTGAAAACGCTAGAATCGTATAGTGTGAGATAGGCAGGAAGGAAGGGAGAAACCTTCATCCGTTGATGAACTTTCTTGGGTGGCAGTCGAGTTCGAGATTCTGCATTGTGGTGGGAAGCGGTTCGGGGTAGAAGAGGAGACTTAGGTCATTGCAACCGCTCGACTTTGTGGTGGTGGTGATTTGTGCCTTGGAAGGTCGTAGGACAATGGGGAACAAGAGTACTAAGTTAAATTAGTTGATGATGTGTAGTGTGTTGTGTGTTGGGGTCGGCAGTTGGATAACTCGACAGGCACACGTGGGCGGGGAAATAGATGATCGGGTGGAGGTTGGGTATGGTATAGTGAATTTGGTGTGGTGTTGTTGGTCTTGCGCCCGAGGAGGTGAACGTGAAGGTGAGTGAATGGGGGAAGAAGGGAAGGCTCGACAGAGGAGCTTCAAGCCCTTCAAGGTTCTCGCTTCGCACGTGCAATAATGCCTTTGGCCTCCAGCTTTCGAGGAGACTGGACCCTTTCCTTTCACCAACTCAACACCACAATCCCAGCACCAAGATTTTCTAAAATCTCTTGCTCTCTGTTTTGAGCGGCTCGTCGACTACCCTCGAACCAGTTCGCTTGCCAATGGTGTCAATAAGCCAACGCATCGGCTTTGCAATTTCAACAGAGACAACAAAATCACGATTCAACAATAGGCGACGTCCAACCCGGGTGATGGGCGTATATAAGGATTATTCCACACTCGCTCTTCACGGAACCATCCTTGGGTAGTTTAGCATGCATTTATTCTCCACATGGTCGACCATTGAATGGATTCCGGGCGACATCCCCTGGAGCGGGGGGTAGCGGACCAACCCGAGGGACTAGTCTAGTTGCTGGAGGTGTGGGCAGACAGGCATCAACTTGGCTTCATTGGCATGAAATCAATGGCAGAGCGTTATCAATTTGACCTCAAAGCCGTGGCGGTCTGGAGGTTTACGATGAAGGTTGCCGACATGACATGGGCAAGATGGCAACATCCTCACCAGAGAAATCCTACCGATCGGTTCACATCAACCTACGACTCTCTGCTGGTACAACATCTCCAAACAAAGACGCGGGGCAGCTACTTTTTCTCAAATCATGAGGCCTCGTTTATTGTTTCTGCAGACAAATTAGTTACAGAAAAAGCGGCTACTCTGTCACAAGACAGGGAGAAGGAGCTAAACACGGTCTCAGCTAATCAGGTTGCAACGGCTCTACATACATTATTGTAACATGTTACACGTTTATCGTCCGATCAATCTCTTCTTTCAGACTTCAAGGCTGTGTCGCCCTCCTTGAAGCTGGCCGATTGGAGCTTTTTATCGTCTTCCAGCCTCATCAGAAATCAAACAAACGACCACGAGATCCAAAGCCAACCTCGAAATCATCGACATAATTACCTCGCCAAGACGGCGAGACCAGGCTCACTCCTCTCTTGGCATCTTCCATAACCGCAGCAAACCGACTGACAAAGGAGCCTGACTCTTCATGGTTTTCCAACAGGACATGAGCATTTGCAAGTCTTGCCTCGAAACCCCAAGAAACAACGGACTCTTCAGGACGGAGAGCTCTACCACTTGCAGAAATCTCACAGGCTATACAAGCCGATAACAGAATCCAAAGCAACCGAACCACCTTCCGGTAAACCCCCGGAAAGGAAGAATTCGGGCCTCACAACCACCATTCTTGGCATCAAAAGGAAAAAGAGCAAAAAAGAGGGCGCAGCACTTCGCCAAGACAGAAAGACACATTCTTATCGCGGGGTCTCTTTCAACATTCAACAAATCATTCCGATTCATTCGGACAAGATGCCGGCTGCTTGACAATGCTTCCCCCAGCCTATGCAAGTAGGAGTAACTCCTCTGCATTCCAAGGAACTTGGCAAATCTTGATCCAGCTCGACAAGGTGTTATTGTTACCAGATTTCGAAGGATTTCACTCCTGGGACCGTGTTGAAGGGTTGCATTTATACTGAGTACCTTGGTAGGGGTGTACACATTACCAAGGATATGTGTACGGAGGTATCAAAACCGACCTTTAATGCAGCCTTGTCTGCAAAAAAAAAAAACGGGGCAGGAAACATACATTCAGCCTCGAGGGCGCTGGATGTATTCTTTTCCAACTCGTCACCAACCGGCAAAATGCCCTTTGGATTCCGAAACCTCGGGGTTTTCTCTTAGATAGGAGCCCGCTACTACCCTACACTTTTTGCTACACCGTCCAATGGTTATGAAGACATGCTGTGGCCTGGGAACTACCGTTGGTACTATCACTTTTATTTCTGGTCCCTGGCGCGAGTTGAGCATGTTTCTCAAGGATCACCTATCTTATCATGAGGTGTGACATCTTCCCGATAGGCGTACAACATCGATAACGCAAGCCGGCCTCTCAAATGGAAGTCTCGACTGAGCTCGCTTCGCGTGTTGTGCCGCTGTCTCGGGATCCTTCATTGCAAGACCTGCCTCCTTGTCAGCCCGCATATTTTATATTCATGCTTCCATATTATGTTCGTGTTCTGATGTTATCATCTCACGTACAACTCATTACGAATCAGGTCAGCAATTTATATATTTTCCATTAGTCAATTAGCCAATGGAATAAGCCATTTCTTTCACGGTTCAATGAAAGCGATCTAAGAGGTCTACTCATTATTTCCAAGCACTTCTCCTTAGAAAACTCCTTGGATAACCCTCTCAGCCATCCTTGCAGAAGAGTTCAAATAGTCAAGAAAAACTATATTCCTCTATACCTGCTTAGACAGTGCTTCCGATTAAAAAAAAGAGCATCTCTTGAAAATTTTACTCGGAGCCCATTCATTGGGATTCAATTCACACCCACACGACCAAATCCTTGGATTCTGGAAAGCTCCTCTCACCGATATATACCTACTACCTAGGAGCTATAGAATCAGAATTCAAAAATAAGGAATACAGAATGTTTTCTTCTCCTCTCACTCCCTGATCCTTCCCCTGATCCCCTCCCTTTTCTGCTTTCTTATCTCATCCCTAGCAAGAATATGACCAAAACAAAAACAAAAACGAAAAACGAAAACCAAAGGTCAAACGGATGCCCAGCAACCAGAGTGAGACAACGGCACAAGTCTCCGCACATGTCCCGATCTACGTGCTCGATGCGGGGATACACATCGTGGAAGCGGCTGAGATATCTTTACATTACCTCTCAAATCTAGACTCGCCTTAAGATGTGTGTTTTGGTGGCAATAAACTTGTTTTGCATTTTTACGTCGCCTTAACATGCAGTGTAAACTCGTGGTCTCGTTAAGTTGCCGTGTGTCGGCCGCTGTCTTGCAAATACTTTTGCCCGTCGGGAAGATATCAAGTCCAAAAAGTACTCTGAAAATAGCTGCATGAAAAGAAAAGAGATGCTTGCTCTCTTGTGCAATTCATGTGGGACAGAAATGATGAATCAAATCCCTTGATGCTTTTACGTATACTCCTGCTTACAATATACTTACACACCTTTGCCTTCTTATTCCACACTTTTTTCACTTACAACCCTCAATGCCTAAAGTACAGAACCCTAAAACCCAATCCTCCTCCTCCTCTGCCCAAACATCAAATTCGCTCTCGCACTCGTACCCGTCTTATGCACCAACCCCCTCTTCTCCCAAACACTACTCCTTCCCTCCACAACACTAATAACCTCCTCCGCAAACCGCTGCGCAAACTGGAATTTCCCACTCGCACGACTCTGTTTCTTATTCGCCGAATCTAGGATCCAGGTGATAGCTGTTCTTCTTCTTTGACGAAGTCCTAGAGGAACGGGGATTTGGAGCGCGGCTCCTCCTCCTGCAGCGCCTTTTTGGGATCGGATTCGGAGGAGAGGTGCGATGCTATCGATTGCGAGGGTGAGGTAGAGGATTGGGTTGAGCGGGAGGTGGGAGGCGGGTGGTGAGCCGGGGAGGAGAGGACGGAGGGGGTTGGGTGTTGGTGGGGGAGAGGTGCGGAGGTAGTTTAGGATGTAGGCCATGTTCTGTAGGATTCTTGTTAGCAGGTCATTCTTCCAATATTGAAATCCCGAATAATTGTACAAAGAGAACGTCTCGTCTCATTGATTTTCCCCCAGTGAATAAGAGGAGAGGAGAAACATACCCGTTGCGCAACACTCAGCTTCCCATGTACCATCAACAAATTCGTAACTTGATCCACAACTGGATCATACCGATAATGCAAATTCCCATTCGAAGGCAATGGCAAGTCCGGTAATCCAAATTTATGTCCCACAGGCTCCCCCATTGAAGCCTTCTCCAACTCTCCTAGCGCTAGTAAATTGCCAAAGGTAGTATTTTCCACATCCGCAGCCTTCTTCTCGGAATTGATTTCATCTTTGATGACTGCTGGGGCTTTCTTCAGGGCTTCAGGGTCGCGTTTTAGAATCTATCTCACGTATTAGTCTTGCTGGAGAGAATTGGTCAAGAAAGTAGGTGATGTCATGGACTTTGAAGTCGGGGGGAATCTGTCGTTGAGAAGTATAGAGAGACGCACATCTTGAACAGGAGTTCCTTGTCCAATGTCTGGTTTCGTTCCCCCAGTTATATCCCCCATATCTCTAGCCTCCTCATTGACGCCCGGAAGGATATCTTGGTTAGGACCCGAGGGTTGCTTCTCCTCCGCGAACCCCCTTCGTGAGACGACATGTGCGATTCGTGGTTGGTATGTCGTGATGGAGGGTCGTGATCGGATGGTCAGTGACCTCGCGGCAGTGTGAAAATTCAATCGTGGAGGCATGTTGGGTGGTTTGTGGTGTTGACTACTTCAAACACCTCTCTGCCAGATGTAAAAGTCGGGCAAGCTCCCTGGACCTGCTGCTGTGAGAGTTGGTGCCTTAAACACCAATTTCTGCCTCAGGATTCAAAACAGAATAACAACAGTAAAATGTACCTACTTGATAATTTTTGCAGAACAATTCGTCCGATATGTTTAAAATAAACAAGTATCATTGTTCCGAACCTGTATTTGACACAATTCTAAAATTCACTAAGAAAGTTATATCAGCGAGAGATATTTACTGCCGCTTTTCCTGTTGTTACTGGTACCCACTGTAAAAAATCTCACAGGGGTTTCAGGGAAGACCGCTGCTGCTGATCACAAAAACCCGGGAGCTTGGATCTTTTGTATGACCTCGACCTCTCTCATTCGTGACTACATTTTTGTTTGTACTGGTACGCAATTATTTTGGCAACTTTTTAACATCATGTCTGAAATAAAGGGAAATACAGGAATCAGATTCCCCTCCAATTAATGATAGCAAGTGCCTGTACCCAGAAATTCCACGTTAAACCATATTGACCAAACTGAAACAGATTTCCAAGAAGCCATTGAAATTGTTTGTTTTCTTTTTCCCAACAAAAAAACCGAATCCTTTTTCATGAAAACCCCCCCAAAAATGTTGTGTCTGTCGATATTCCAACTCCAGCAAGCACCCTTCGCTGTCCTGTGATAACCGTTTGATAGCAAAACCCGACGCCGCCTGAATTCCAAATTCAAATTGCGCCAAATTATGCAGCCCCGTGCCTTAGTGTTTCCTTTCTAAGCATTCCCAAAATATCATACAGGTCATCCTGACTTGTGTATTCTCCCTCTTCGCCAACCAACACTCTCTTCCCCTCCATCTCTGGTGTTGATTTTCTACCATCTCGAGCTGCTTCCCGAGGGCGAAATTGGTGATGATTTTTGCAGCCTTTGTAAGGCTACTTCAGCGGCATCCTCTTTAGCGTTGTTGACATATTCTCCATCATACCAATATCGTGCCGAAATCTCCTGTCCTTGGACCGTGACAGTGCTAGACCAAGCCGTTCGACCACCTACACAGCCATCAGCATGTTGAATTTCATAGCAAAGATTTCTACGAACCTCGTCTATCCGAAACAATTTGGAACACTGGGGGATGGCATTGCGTTTCGCGGCATCGCTCTGAGATCATTTTAGCAGAGCAATTGATCCGGGGAAATTCACAATTACCTTCAAGCTTCTCTTGCCATGATTGGGGTTTGTTATAGTTGCTTGGATGACCCATATTTGTTGA
The DNA here is from genome assembly GCA_001399465.1 of Hymenoscyphus scutula. Taxonomy (NCBI): domain Eukaryota; kingdom Fungi; phylum Ascomycota; class Leotiomycetes; order Helotiales; family Helotiaceae; genus Hymenoscyphus; species Hymenoscyphus scutula. Next base: position 61,179 of record LKTO01000217.1, read on the forward strand.
TCGAGCAGGACTGCAACTTGCAAGTGGGCTGATGTACAGCTAGCAGTTGTGGAGGAGAGATAGTGCGGAGATGAGTACCGGAAACGGCGTATGCTTTGCAGGAAGTGGTTCCTTGATGGACCTCTTATAGGTAGATATATCGGTCTTGGGAAGGAATGGTTTGGAGGAGGAAGGAGAGTGAGGTGGCAGACAAGCTATCAGGAGGGGAAGAGCAAAAACTTGCATCTCCCCCATGCAACACGGCAGGCAGCTAGACTTAAGACTGTTTCGGCATGATGCGTCTAAGCATATGGAGATATGCATTTCGAAGAAGTAACGTCGATCACCCGAAAAAATAATGTCGGGGGCGTGTGTGCTGTCTCCAGCGAGGGCAGACCACAACCCATGTGCTACAGGACCAACTGACTTCAGCAACAGTACAAAAAGCAATATGGGGCTTGAGACACGCCAACGCTGCAGACTCAACCAGCCTGTTACAGTTAGCCGTCGTCATAAGGCATGGGGGATATTGGGAAAAAGGGAAAAAGGAGGATTGAAGTAAGTTGGGCAGGTGGGGAGCATGAGCAAGGTATCGAGGAGGGGCATTTGGAGGAAGAATTGATAGGGAAAGTGGATGTAGTAGGTAGACGTTTGCAATAATGAGCCCAATAAGACCAATGAGAAATCCTCTGGCCAACCTTGGTCCAGTCCGCTGCAGGAAGATGCAAGTCGCACGGGGAAGAGGCAAGAGGTACCAATACCAGGTCAGAGACTAGACAGCGCGGAGTCTGCGCTGCACGGTGCTCAGGTTGTTGCTGGGGTTCAAGGTTAGATTGAACTTTGGGGGTGTGAGGTGATGGCGGGATTTAGTGGATGGTATTGCCCTCTTGAGAATAGCTGCTTTTACACCAGATTTCACCCACCCACGCTTCTGGTGTGTTTGGTTGCTTTTCTGGCAAAAATCGTTTGCAGATCCTTGACTTCTCCAAACCTCGACTGTGTGCAAACTAACTTGCTGGCTAGGCCTCCGGATCCAATAATAAAATCCTGACCGCTGATCAAATCTCACATTGCGCAACATGATAGGTTGGACCCGAATCTTGCAAACTGCAGTGCAAAGGACCATCTGGTCCTCGACATCCGAGACGCCGATGAAGCTACACCGCAGAGCGGGAGGCTACTTTTATTCGACGAACCATGAGCAACTTTCCTGGAAGCTCCTTGATTCGAGCCAATGCCTCCTGGTAACGCGGAGAAACCCTTGAATGGGCGTAAAACCCACCGTATGAGGTCACTCTCCAGCCCTGCGACCTGCGTCTTTCTCCTGAAGTTGGAGGCTGGAACAACATCGTGACCTCTGGGATGCCTCACCGCCTTGGCGATGGTAGCAAACGATTTGACGGACCCGACAGAACGGTACCAATTTCGAAAAGCAGACGGAAATCTGAGCAGGTGGTCGAGACCGCAATTCTGATCAGCGCAAAAGTAACAGTCATCAACGATGTTCAGTGGACGACAAGTGTTTGTTTGCTAAGGTGGACTGATATTCCGGCCCATGGTATTCCAGCCAGCGTCAAGTAAAAGAAAAGACCGGTAATTGGTAATTGGCAAACAGGTAGCTTCTTCCGAATCCTTCGGATCCTCTCACGACTTCATGATGCCCGACTCGGATACCCACGAGTGCTCAAAGTGGCCCGAGGACCAAAGCCTAAAAGGAGCTGAGGAGGAATGTCTTGTCAGTAAGTGCTAAAGATACACAGGTCCAATAAGATGGGACGGTACAATTCCCAAAGGATACGATGTTTTCGAGTGCGTGGCAGCTGGAGAGCCGGCCAAGTCGTATTCTCAGACTCGTGGTTGTCCTCAGTAACTAGCCTTGCCTGTCCAGCGCATCGATAGAGCATTGCTGCCCAAAAATTGAAGTCGTACCAAGTCTCCAAACGGGGGGAGGACAGATGAGCCGGTTGTTGGACGACAGCGGATATGCAAGTGAACGAAGCCGTTTTTGGGGGTTGCTATTCGGGTTCTGGGACGGCATATCCGGGGGAAGAGGGTGTTGCGTAAGTTGCAGGAAGAGTTGCATTTTGATTTGAAGTTGGGCCGTTATCAAAGCATTGAGACCCGATTTCATGTCAATGGGGAGAGTTTCCCACGTGATGATCGAGATAATCGACAAATTCCACGATGGTACCAAGGTACAAACAAACGCATAAGATAACGTACGTCGATGCAGGAGAAGAGAGAATGAGGGGAGGAATCCAGAGGTGCTAGAGTTGGAACCATGTCCTTCTCAGAGCTAAGATCAGAGCGTCTTGGAACTTTCCTTAACCACCCTCACAAACAAGCAAACACGGTACTATACAATTCACAAATCATAAAACAGGTAAAGCAAAGGGCTTGCAATAATCAACAGTGCAAGGCAAGCAAAAGAAAACTGAAGAAGGCAATTTATGTTGGACGAAAAAGATGGTGTTGATGAGTAAACATTCACAAGCTGCCATGAGGCCTCGGGGTGCGGGTCAAGCGGGTCTAGCAAGGGGCGTCTGGGCCGAGGCATCTGAATCGTGGGGAACAGAAATCCATCCTCCACTCGCTTCCTAAACAATATACTAGACCCTTTGCTAAACAACTTGGGAATAACATCATAGAATAAACCGTCTAACTTTCTCCTTTCTAACCTTTCTCAGTCTCCTTCTTTTTCCGCGCTCTTTCGGAAGAACAAAACCACTCAATATGCCCTTCAACACCAAGCTGACTCGGGCGTTGGGGATTCAAAGCAAGCAACCTCCTTCCCAAACACCATTCGGTTCCTATGCTAACTTCTCCAACTGCAGTCCCCGTGGTTCAAGGTGGCATGCAATGGGTGGGCTACGCAGAGCTAGCCTCCGCCGTTAGCAACGCAGGAGGACTTGGGATACTCACAGCCCTCACCCAACCTACCCCCGAAGACCTCAGAAAAGAAATCCGAAAAACCAGAACCATGACCAATAAGCCTTTCGGAGTAAACATTACTCTCCTCCCTGCCATGACACCTCCCGACTATGGAGCATACGCACAAGTTGCCATCGATGAGGGAATCAAGGTGGTGGAAACAGCGGGAAATAGCCCCGGTCCGGTAATCAAGAAGTTGAAGGCAGAGGGCATTATCATCCTACACAAGTGTACAACGATTAGACATGCGCAAAGTGCTATCAACTTGGGTGTGGATTTCTTGAGCATAGATGGCTTTGAGTGTGCCGGACATGTGGGAGAATCGGATATCACGAACTTCATCCTGCTAAGCAGAGCGAGACAATCTCTTAAGGTCCCATTTATTGCTTCTGGTGGCTTCGCGGATGGACAAGGACTTGCTGCAGCATTGAGTTTAGGAGCTGAGGGTATCAATATGGGTACAAGGTTCATGTGCACAGTTGAAGCACCAATTCATATCAATATCAAGGAAGAGATTGTCCGAGCACAGGAAACGGATACAGAACTTGTGTTACGAAGGTGGAGAAATACCAGTCGACTGTATAAGAACAAGGTTTCAAAGGAAGCTGCAAAAATTGAAAGAGAGAGTTCAACTGGAAAATTTGAGGAAGTTGCTCCTTATGTGAGCGGAAAGAGAGGAAGAGAAGTCTTCATAAATGGAGATGTTGATTTCGGCGTAAGTATTCACGTCCGAGATGATATCACATGCTAATAATCAACAGGTGTGGACTGCAGGACAAGTCATCGGTCTTATCCACGATATTCCAACGTGCGATGCACTTGTCAAGAGAATCGAGAAGGAGGCAGAGGATACGATCAATGCTTCATCAGCACTCATCGTCCCAAGAAGTAAACTTTGAATCTGTACACTAGAGTTCTTGATAGAGTTCAACTACCTGTAATAAGCAGATATGAATTCTTTAGTCGTTATTTCTTACTTGAAATCAAATAAAATAGAGGGTTCTTGAACTCGCTTATCCCTTTCCCAGGCTTCGGGTAGTCCCACCTCGAGTGGACAAACACTGGGAACTATTAACATAAAAATCCGGATTGCCCCAATCTATCTGGCACCGCAAACCATCTCTCACTTCAGAAGTTTCAAGTTTTCCCAACTCATTTCTGGTTTCATTCACGCAGCTTTCAAGTTCAATCAAAGATGGATTGATTTGCCTGTTACACAAGTAATATCCACGTTCCGATCATGAGACAGCTCAAAATGCCACATCCCATTTTTCCCTATTCATTATCACATCTCTCGCCAAACAAGGCTAGAACAAGTCTCTCACGAACCATAGATTTAGAAAGGTCATTAAAAAAATAGAAAAAAGGATGATGCTCAATACCAGATTTGAACTGATGATTCTTCCAAGCCCCCGACACCCTTCCCAGAGGGAAGTCCTTCCCACGACTCAACTGGCTGGGGCCAAGCTGGTTTCTTTCGTACTGAAATGTATAAGAAACGGTGCAGCTTGACTTGTTTTTTTCAGGCAAGCCTTTCACAATACAATTGGCTTTTGGGGATATGTGTGGCCTGAAACCAGGTGTACTGGGGTGTACAAATTCCAAGTGTGATGGGAGAGGAATAACAAAGGTTATTACAATGTCGCAATTGAGGAGAATCGTTTTACCACTAAACTAAATGAGCTTTTGTTATTCTCTGACTTTTAATTGGGTGTGAAAGTTGCTTATTGCACTTATGAATGGAAGAAATTCGGCAAAGGTATGGCGGGAATGGGGAAGTGAAATTGAAGGAGTGAAGTTTGACGAGATGCATGCGACGAGCTTGAAATTCTCAATCAAGTCAAAATCATAGAGCTCTTTAGTACATACATACTACAACGACTGCGAATATGAACCGGATTCTAGGTCGGTACTGTTCTCAACAATCCTGCAATTAGTACTTACCTCTTGGCAACTAAAAATAGAACTAAAAATAGATTTACATAGTGTCTTATTGGGTAGGTAATGTAAGCTGTGGTTTCAGTTAAAGCCATATTCTAGTTCGAGGTCAACTGAAAATAGCTGGTAGTTAACAAAGCTCGGAACACCGCGCCTTGGAGCTCCGGATGGTAAGTTCTGCGCTTCTAGAAACCCAGGAGAGTAGCTTCTTACTGTTTAGGACTAATGGACATACTCCCAGTCGTGGTAAAAGCGCCTCTTGATAAATAGTCCTTCAAACAGGTCTGAATTGGGGAAGGTGTCAGCCCGGCGCAGGCATGATTCGCGCCCTAAGTGATTATTAAGAAGTCCTGGTGGGGTTAACTTCCATTAATGCAAGTCAATGGATTGATCAGGTTGGTGCTAAATCATCATGTGACATCGCGTTGAAGCCTAGATATAAAGCGCGTTACCCCGCTCCTCAAACTCCTTACAAAACAACCATCTTCGACCCGACTCTGTTCACTCAATCACTTGATTAACTTGACACCCCCAAAAGCCGAGTACACTCCGTTCCTACGTTACTTGCATATACCTTGTTTGGATCAAGTCGCCTCACAGTAACTCGACCCACAAGCTCCCTGTTTGCATCAGTTCTGTAGCACTCGGCCACAGGATATCAGTTCTGGACAAGTTGCTCATCCTTTGTTTACTTAGGTTTCCTGGACGAGTGATATCGCTGTTGGGTATCCATTCAACCGGTCGACATGACCTCCTGTCGTCTGTCTCGAAATGTTTTATCCCCATATGAGGCTCCCTTGACGACACTTGCCCATATAAAGCTGAGTACACTGTTCCTATGTCAGTTGATGCACTCTTGGGGATTTCGCTCTCTTTCGTTTGTCCGCTGGCCAGCTTCTTGGAGGAACTCGACCACTTATGCGATCCTTTATTTTGGACAAGTTGCTCATCCTATTTTTACTCAGGTTTACCGACCCAGCGCTATCGCTGTAACCTCCTTCTCTACAGTCGACCTGCGCCGTAATTTTCCTCGCATGATTGTATCCAGCTTCATGGCTTCTAGCCTCTATGTTAGCTTTTACATACACACATGTGCATGGCTTCTGGAATTAATGCGCCGAGTTTCTCACTAGTATTCATGCAGTTTAAAAATTGTAATCGAAAGGTAGTTAGTATGAAGCTCTTATTTTCTCGTGCGTTTGTTTCGCATCCTTCCCCGCTCTCTCTCTCTCTCTCTCGCTTTCTCTTGAAATCTCGAGCTTAGAACGTAACAATAGAATATATAACTGTAAACATCGTTCCTTCCTGACTTGCAGATAACATAGTTACTCCCACCGCGCTTAGTTGAAAAACTTCACTTTGACCTATATCGTCGTTAGCATAATCATTCATAAGTTTAAGAGATGGAATAGTTGACTTACATTCAAAACACTAGTCAGAAATTCCTTTGAACGCGAAACAATTTTCTGGCTGCTCTCTTGTAACTACAAAGTCGGATTTCCACTGTCTGTACCAGATCTCAGTTGGTTGTTGATTGTACGTTAGGCGCCCGAAAGCTGCCAAGAGCGTCGGAACCTCAATGCGCTGGCTACGATACAAGTACCAACCTCTCCAACCCGTTCACGAGCACCTTGAATTACTGCAGGTAGCATAGAAACAATTCGAAATGATTCTGAACCTTCGAATATTGTTGTTTCGATTTCCATCTCACCATAAACCTCCAAACTCCATCGATTTCCTTCGAGCTCACATTGAACAGTGTCAGCAAATCCGTACCTGCCTACCTACCCGTTGGCTTTCCAACTCAAACTGTTCCAGTAAAGGGATCATTCAAAATAGGCTTAAACCCTTTGGGGTTATTAGAAAAGTCGTTATATTTACTGCCACCTTTAGTGTTCGCCGTGAACTGGGAGTCGAGATGATAGAAAGCCAAACAATTGGATGCATCGCAGCAATCGGGGTCCAAAAACACATTTAAAATTTCTTTTGATTCATTCAATACACCTTGACACATGGCTGGACATTTATGGTCATCGGTCAATTGAAACGACGATGTGGTGAGGTGAGGTGAGGTGCAATTTCCATGTATCACGGAGTGTCCACTCCACTCAGCCACAAGCTGAGAAAGTGAACCCGGAATGAACGAGCGCTTGCCTCCCCAAAAAACATTTTTGACAATTTTTGACAGCATTTCTTTAATGCTTCTTTTCAGCCACAAGTAAGCACTAGCCACTTAATTATCATTGGAGATCCGCTTTACGGCGAGGAAACAGTACCTACCTATCAGAGTTCGCGCGAAATCACGAGTTCTGCTGCGATTTCAGATTGTGTTGTGCGACCCACGATGGCACCAGGCCGCAGGGGCTGTGCAGGGAAAACAATGCGATTATGACCTTCACAGACCTTCAATCTCAGCCAGTCGGTCAGAAAACAGGTTGAGCAACCAGCCCAAATGATGCAGGTACTGCAGTTGTATGAGATGGAGTCCTCGCTCTTCGAAGACGTATAAGGAGGGGATTGCCACTCCTCCTTGGCTACCTCTCGTACCTCATCCAATACCACTTGCTGAACACACTCGTTCGTTCTACCATCAAGCCTCGCAACACCTTTGTCGTTGGAATTCGAGACCTCTTCGGATCTCTAGCATCTCTACCCCGGTATCTCGAACAGATCCTCACGAGACTCGGGAAATATTCTCCGAGGATCTAAACCCCCCGGTATCAAAATGTCTACTATCTCCAAACTCGTGAGAACCGGATCTCAATCGTCGACCTCTTCAATGTTTGACTTTCCACCTATAAGTTCCAGAACACTGTCTAACATATCCACCAGCTCTCTTGATACCTCCTCGCATGACCATAAGGTAGCCCAAAGCCACTCCATGTTGAACGTCAGAACTTGGTTTGAAGACGCTTGGTCTCCCATCAACACTCGCTATGAACGATTCGCTACAGGAAGCCCAACTATGGGAATGGCTGTCTTGACAAGATCCATGATGGAAATGCACATCGTCCAAAGCCCCGACATGCGTGGAATGATTGATTGCTTGCCGGTCGCGGATCGACAAGTTCCAAAACTCGTGGGATGGAGACAGAAGCTAGGGACCTGGCCTTTGTCCAAGCATGAGGCGCTTGTTGCAAGACAATTCGCAGCTTAAGAGCTTAAGACTCGAGTGGAGAGTGCATATTTACACACCAAACATTCAACAAAAAAAAGGCCGATTCGTGGAGGATGATGATGATTGCTACGAAGTACATTGTTGGGAGTAGCAGCGAAGCTAGACTTCTAGTTCGGTGATGGGCTTGGGACCGCTTACGGCGCTACGTTTGATAGGAGGAGCGGATTTCGCTGTCATATATTAGATTCTTACGTTTGGGGTGTTTTGGGGGGAAGCAGGGGGGGTTGAGACTTGCTTGTGTTTGACCATGAGGTCGTCCGGTCCTTTTCAATATATTGCTGCATTGCAGAGCAGATAGATTCAGAAAATTCTCTGATCCATCATCTGTAGTACTCTTCCAGATGTCCATTTATCTCAAAAGTGTGACATGTTCACAGCAATATGCAGTTCCTGATCAATTCTGATGGATATCTTGATAAAGGTGAGTCGTTTCTTCTTGCCAAAGATTGAAAATTTTGGAGCCACGTTTCTTGATTAGTTAATCGACTTGAATACTGGGCTCTGTCATTAGAAATATTGCTACTTCATCACGAGTCAGCTGATAAGAATCAATACTTTTTAACGCCACATTGCCTTGGGGCCAGACTTGCCCTGCGTCGTGGTGGACAGGGTGATGGTGTGGATGGTTTTAGCAGCTTCAGGTTATTCCTATTCGTGAATAAATAATGACAAGTACTTGTAAGGCTGCACAAGGCTGGCGCTAGCAGGCGCTGCGCTGCCCTAACGATTATTGCGTGGAGTGGTGATACCTAAATTTTGCAGGTGACGCAGCATCGTTGCCTTAAAGCGCTTCACTGTAGGTGGCCTGCGGAGCCAGAGAGAACCCATTAGAACAGTCGCCGCGCTAAGACCAAGACCTAGCCGAACCCAAAGCTATCAAGCTCCGTCTACCTACTTATCAATCCTCCTCCCAACTTCATCCATCTCCCTCTCAATACATAAAGCACACCCACCCACCAGAGCCAGTCTCTATCCCCCCGCATCTCGAACTTTTTTTTGTACAAAATCATCGCATCGCCATATTTCGGCATCTCTAATTACCGTCCACTCTTCCCATTGCGTTACCTCTGCGACCCTAGGGTTCAATACAAACAAGATGTCCGCAGCACCGGATCATGTCGAACACAAGAAGAAGGTGAACCTCAAGTAAGTCATGATCCTTATCCTCAATCAGATTCAGATCGAGTACTAATCAGAACTCGCAGCGATGCCTCTGGCGCCGAGCACAAGGCAGTAAGTTGCTACAACGCCACCTGGCAATCTGGCAGAATGGATACTAACATTACTCCAGGCTGATGACACGGCGACCGCCATTCTGAAGAAGAAGAAGAAGCCAAATTCTTTAATGTAAGAGTCTCCGGTCCATAACCTCAATTTCCAGCTCTAACGCCTTGTCTGCAGGGTCACCGATGCCGTCAATGATGATAACTCCGTCATCGCCCTTTCCAACAACACAATGGAGACATTATCGCTCTTCCGAGGAGATACCGTCTTGGTTAAGGGAAAGAAGCGCAAGGATACAGTTCTCATCGTCCTCGCGGATGATGATTTAGATGATGGCAGCGCCCGAATGAACCGTGTGGTCCGACACAACCTACGTGTTAAGCACGGAGACATTATTACTGTTCATCCATGCCAAGATATCAAATACGTAAGTTTCCATTTCTCTCCGCAGAACAGCGAATGGTACTAATATACTGGACAGGCCAAGCGAATTGCAGTCCTCCCTATCGCCGACACCGTCGAAGGTCTCACCGGCTCCCTTTTCGATGTATTCCTCGCCCCGTACTTCCGCGAAGCGTACCGACCTGTCCGACAAGGAGATTTGTTCACAGTTCGCGGTGGAATGAGACAGGTGGAGTTCAAGGTCGTTGAGGTTGATCCTCCGGAGTATGGAATCGTCGCCCAAGACACAGTTATCCACTGCGAAGGGGAGCCTATCCAGCGCGAGGACGAGGAGGGTAACCTGAACGAGGTCGGTTATGATGACATTGGAGGATGCCGAAAGCAGATGGCACAGATCCGAGAGATGGTTGAGTTGCCACTAAGACATCCCCAACTTTTCAAGTCTATTGGTATCAAGCCTCCTCGTGGTGTTCTCATGTTTGGTCCTCCAGGTACCGGAAAGACCCTGATGGCTCGAGCTGTTGCAAATGAGACTGGTGCATTCTTCTTCTTGATTAATGGGCCAGAAATCATGTCAAAGATGGCTGGTGAGTCCGAGTCAAATCTGCGAAAGGCTTTCGAGGAAGCCGAGAAGAACTCTCCTGCGATTATCTTCATTGACGAAATCGATTCTATTGCACCAAAGCGAGACAAGACCAACGGAGAAGTCGAGCGTCGTGTTGTTTCCCAACTTCTTACCCTCATGGACGGAATGAAGGCTAGATCAAATGTTGTGGTTATGGCTGCAACGAACAGACCTAACTCTATCGACCCTGCTCTCCGTCGTTTCGGTCGTTTCGATCGTGAGGTAGATATCGGTATTCCTGACCCAACTGGCCGTTTGGAGATTCTTCAAATTCACACCAAGAACATGAAGTTGGGCGATGATGTCGACCTAGAGCAAATCGCTTCGGAAACCCACGGTTATGTCGGTTCCGATATTGCTTCCCTTTGCTCGGAAGCTGCCATGCAACAGATTCGTGAGAAGATGGATCTCATCGATCTTGACGAAGATACCATTGATGCCGAGGTTCTGGATTCATTGGGAGTTACGATGGAGAATTTCCGCTTTGCTCTTGGTGTTTCCAACCCATCCGCACTCCGCGAGGTTGCAGTTGTCGAAGTTCCAAACGTGCGCTGGGATGATATTGGAGGATTGGAGGAAGTCAAGCGCGAACTCATCGAGAGTGTCCAATACCCTGTGGATCACCCCGAAAAGTTCCTCAAATTCGGTCTTTCGCCATCTCGGGGTGTTTTGTTTTATGGACCTCCTGGTACTGGTAAGACTTTGCTCGCCAAGGCCGTTGCCAATGAGTGTTCCGCAAATTTCATCTCTGTCAAGGGCCCTGAGTTGTTGAGCATGTGGTTTGGTGAGTCTGAGAGCAACATCAGAGATATCTTCGATAAGGCTAGAGCTGCTGCTCCTTGTGTGGTATTCTTGGATGAGTTGGACTCTATCGCCAAGTCTCGTGGTGGATCCAATGGGGATGCCGGTGGAGCCTCTGACCGTGTTGTCAACCAACTTTTGACTGGTAAGTCCCAAAAATTCGCTCCTTGAAATCTTGTACTAACAAATAATAGAAATGGATGGTATGACCTCGAAGAAGAACGTCTTCGTTATCGGTGCTACCAACAGACCCGAGCAGCTCGACAATGCTCTTTGCAGACCTGGACGTCTCGATACACTCGTCTATGTTCCTCTACCAAACGAGTCTTCCCGTGCCGGTATCTTGAAGGCACAACTTCGAAAGACTCCTGTCGCAGATGATGTTGACATTGAATTCATTGCCAAGAACACCCACGGATTCTCTGGTGCCGATTTGGGCTTCATCACACAACGTGCTGTTAAGCTTGCCATTAAGGAGGCCATCTCTCTCGATATTGACCGACGCAAGGCACGTGAGGCTGCTGGGGAGGATGTTGACATGGAGGACGATGATGCTGAGGATCCAGTTCCTCAATTGACCAAGGCTCACTTCGAAGAGGCCATGTCATCCGCTCGCCGATCCGTTTCGGATGTTGAGATTCGCAGATATGAGGCTTTCGCTCAGAGTATGAAGTCATCCGGTCCAGGTGCCTTCTTCAAGTTCCCTGAAGCTGGTGAGGCCGCTGCAAATGCTGGTGTAGGCGACGGTGGTGACGATGAGGGTCTTTACGACTAGAAAATTGTACTTTACCTTTTCTTTTATTCCCGCGTGCATTGGCATTGAACCATTAGAACGGCGGGGGTTGGTTGCTGAGCCAGGGAGGACAAATGGAGTCTGGGGTCTTCAAGGTCTACGATGGTGTCTTACAGATCTTCATTCTGCTTCGCTCGCGCATGCATAGCGACGAACGGATCTATATCTCCTGTATCAGAGATTGCATCTGTTTCTAGGTATTACCTCATCTCCATAGAACGCCAATAATTTTTTTTCGTAACATTTGTTTCTGTATACCCAACTCGCATGTGAAGAATTGTGACACAGTTTTTGAACCATTTATACCTAACTTTTTGATTGATGTAGCTCACCAGATTATGTTCATTGGAAGTGAACGGTCTTCACGAGAACCTGTAGTAACTATAAACCTAACGACCAAAGTCTCCAGTATCAAAATACTTGTACAAAACCTTTCTTGTAGAGCCGAGCTCTTGCCCCGAGCTTCCTTGCCAAGACCCGCAACAATTCAACCCATTTTCCAACAACACCCTCTTCGTCCCTCTCTCACCCATCTCAACCTCCAATACGGAAGATGGCAGCCCCTCTCACTCCCCGAACGGAAGCTCGCCAACGCAGCGAGTCCTCGACCATAATCCCGCAGCCAAAGCCGCGACCTCTAACCTCAAGCTCACCCAAGAAACAGTACCTCATCATCTACAACTTTCTCTCTGCACTTGCTTGGCTTGTAGTTCTAGGACGAGTGTGTTTATTGGTTCCCTTGGTGGGATTTGGAAGGGTTTATCCGGGGGTGGGACAATTTGCGAAATGGACGCAGACTGTGGCTTTGCTTGAGGTTGTGCATTCTGCTGTTGGTATGTTATCATGTTATCTCTCAACTTCCACCCCTTTTTTCAAGCTGGCGGAGCTGGAAAACGGGAAATAGACAGAGTTAAGCTTAGAGTAATGCTAATTGGGGGAAATAATAGGAATTGTACGGGCCCCCCTCCTCACAACTCTAATGCAAGTCTCCTCGCGCATCCTCCTCATCTGGCCCATCGTCAACGTCTTCCCCCACCTCGCGAAATCCGCCGGATATTCCTCTATGCTCCTCGCCTGGTCCGTCACCGAAGTTATCCGGTACTCATACTTTACGCTTACCCTCTCCGGTTTCAATCCCGCGTTTATAACTTGGTTCCGGTATAATACCTTTTATGTGCTGTATCCATTGGGGATTAGCTCTGAGTGTTGGTTGATTTGGAGTGCGATTGAACCTGCCAGGCAGATTCGACAGGAGTTTGCGTGGGCTTTGCAGTTGGTTCTCTTGGTTTATGTTCCGGGAAGTTATGTGCTTTTTACGCACATGATGGCGCAGAGGAGGAAGGTTATGAGGAAGGAGGTTAAGAAGGCTTGAGGGGTGTATGGTGGAGAGAAGTCTGGTAGGATCTTGGGAAACTGCTCTTTGTGGAGTAGTTTTGTACTAGATGTGGGTTGAATCATATTATATATTGTAACAATGAAAGACTCGAAACTCGAGGTTCCTGGGCTGTCCAACTATTGAAGCAGAGTCCTAAGGGTGGACTCCCAACCTCAATGAAAGTTGGCATGTCTCAGCACTCTACACTGCACGAGGGAAGTAGTTCTTAGCCTTTCCAAAGTCTACTCTGGTTCTAGTGTGCTTCAATTACCAAATTCGACACACCATTTAAATATGCAAGACTTTATGTGACTAACTTATATATTTGAATATTCTCGAACAACAAGAACTCACGACTCAGCACCAACAAAAAGCAGTGTGATTGGTCTATTCCGCAATTGGCGAATAAAGTACAGTCGATGGTTTATAGGCAACACGTTTTGATTCCAGAGCGTTCCATCTATGAGCTTGGGTAAGTGAAGGATGACTATTCTCGTAGAATAAAGTTATTTTACTGTAGTAAAGCACTTGTGAATCGCACTTTAGTCCTGTGACTAGTTTGCTAGCGGTGATTGTAAGAATCACATTCCCGCCCACTGGTAACCTGGAAAGTATAAAAGGAGGAAGACTTGGTTTCTGTAATCCTAATACCTCTTCTACTTTCAAGTTACAACTCTTCAACCTTCAAGAACCACATCCTTGAAATCAACAAGCTCAACACCAAGCTTGTGTCACAGTACAAAAAGCCCGCATCTGCGTTTCTTTGAACAGTGACAGTCCATCAGAATCGACAATGTCGTTGAAAACGCTTTGCCCTCTCGATTATGAGGAAACGTATTTTAGCTCGCCTCCCTCTGTTGAGTATGTCAAAGCCAGTCTCCCTAAGACTATCAGTTACTAATAATGGTTTAACAGCATTGTTCTGGTACACGGTTTCCATGAAGAGGCAACTGATACTTGGACACACGAGACAACAAAGGTCTTCTGGCCTGAAAAACTCCTTCCTCTCGATATTCCTGACGTACGAGTGATGATTTTTCGGTATCTCACCGCGGAACTGTTCGATACAAGCGCACCTATCCCCCGTCATGCCGACTCTCTTCTCTTAAGCCTCAGTAAAGAGAGAGTGATCTCTAGGGAGCAAAGCCGGCCGATTATATTTATTGGACACTCTCTCGGTGGAATCGTTATCAAGAGAGTGCGTTTTTAAATTCCATCCAGTGCAGATGAAGCGAATTAACAGACAGTTTAGGCGCTACTATCAGCTCGTTATGAAGAGCAATACGCGTCGATTATTGACAGTACCATGGGACTCATCTTCTTCGCAACCCCCCATCGTGGCAGTAACAAAGGAATTCCGGGGAATCTTACTTCAATTGCAACTGACAAAGAATGGTTCCTTATATGTACACTCGAGGATAATCGATGGCAGTCATTAGATGCCTTATTCAAGTTCAGACACTCTTTGTCAAACTACAAAATTTTCACTTTCTACGAGACAAAACCAATAGAGAGAATTGGAATGGTGAGTACAAATACTATTAGATATCTCCGTTTCAAGTGCTAACTGGTTATACTTCTAGATCGTGGATAAAGAATCCGCCCGACTGGAGGTTCCTGATGAAAGACAAATCCCTGTCCCCAAAAATCACGTTCAGATGTGCAAGTTTAGGGACTGGCAAGATCATACATATGTTCAGTTGCTCAGGAGTATCCGCAGGATTTTGGGAATAGAGATTGACGATCCTCCGCCTTCCACTGCTTAGATCAACACTCATACTCTCGATTGTGGGGACTAGGCTGAAGGGAGAGAGACAGTGGTGATCTTGGTGAGAGCGGTAAGGCATCACGGTCTATGCACTGCTTGTGCTGCTTGGGGATTCTACTCAATTCTTTTTTTCTCTGTCAAGTAGCTTGAGATCTGTATAGAAAGGAATTTATTCAAGTGCGAACTGCAATGTAGTATTGTCCGTCCATTTAGTCCAAGTGGCTTGATCTTCTTTGTACCTGCTGAGACCCAAAAATTCCCAGCAGCTATGGTGGACTTGATGACCTAGTAGCAGGGCAGAAAGTGTGTCACTCGTCTGTGTTGTTCCTTCCCTCGCTTGATGTTGAAAAGGAGATGGTCTTTCCATCGCACTAGCGAGCATGGTAACGAGCTAAGTCGTACTTTGTCCCAGGCGAAACTATCACTGCAATTTTGGAGGGCTAACTTGCCCATGGGGGTTTTCTCTGCATTAACAGTCTTGCTTGGGACAAAGTAGGTCCTCGTGGCTTCCCGTCTTCAATATTTCTCTTTTGTCGCGTAAAAAATGTCTTCTTTCCTTACACGTCAACACTCCCCAAGCCAATCAACAGAGAGAGAGCTATACACTATTCATCATCCATCCCAGCTTCATTGTTTCCTCTCCTTGACACTAGACATGCGAATCCCTGCGATATACAACTCGAGCCTCACACTTCATCCAATCACAACACCTACTCTTTCTTTAGTCAAGCACCAAAATTAAACTTTGCGTTCTCCACTTTGCTCTGTTTTGAGATGGGACAACAACAAGCACCAGCGTTGTTTTTAAAGATGGGATGGATAAGGCTTTGATTTTTTCGACGTCATGTCAAAACCCTCAACCTAAGGAGGAAAGGCAAGCAAACCAACAAATTCACTTTACAAATGTGGTATCTCTGTGTCATCATTCTCCCAGCTCTCAAGCGATAACTTTTGGACTCACACTTGAACCAGAGCCCTGTTAGAAATTGTTGGTTCTTCTACCTAACATTGCCTCGCTCATTTGCATGAGCTTCGGTGAGACGACTTGGGCGTATGTTGGTTTCCCGCCTCTCTATGACTGATTGAAAATCGGGCGTTCTCGAGCCTCGTCTTTCCATACCTCTTTCCTTTGAGATATAAAAAAGCATCTTCCTCCTCATCTTCTCACCCTTTCGATTTTCCTTCGCGCAAACCAAATCAACAACTCGATTCTCCTCAGCCTTCCCAAGGTCCACCAACAAAAATCCATAAACAGAAAAGAAACCCCACGCTCAAAATGCAACCCAAAACCCTCCTCCACATCCTAGAAATCCTCAGCGTCTTCGCATGCGCGCATCATTTCTGGCCGAGGGGAGTCACGTACGGCGAGGAGGAAGAGTGGGAGAAGAATATGAGGGAGAAGGAGGGACATCATCACTCTAGATCTGGGAAATCTTCAAAATCGAGATCGAGACGTTCATCGCGGGTTGATAGGAAGAGATCTTCGAGGGCGGAAAGGGGGAGAGGGAGGGAGGTGGAGGAGTATGATGGGAGGAAAGTTAAACGGGGAGAGAGGGGACGGGGTGGTAGTGGGAGGGAGAACCATTTGAGGGATTATGGGAGGGAGTGGGAGTATGCTTACGAGGGTAGTAATTTGGGGGAGGGGAGGAGGAGGGATAGACGATGAGGTGTTTTTCGAGGGGTAATTAACACCAAGGAGTTTTCTTGGGACTTTGTGGAAGAACAGTTGACGAAGAGGAGGTGGGAAGATGGACTCAGGGTTCGCTTATGAGGAGTGTGTTTATGTTTTAATGTTTTATGAAGCTTCTGAAGTATAGATTTCTGCTAGAAATGTTCAAATTCTTATCAATGGGACTATTCCGATTCAGATTAGTTACCATGGTAGCCAGGAAGGCTCCAGCATTTCCACTAGTATATACCTTCAACTCAGGTACTCTGCAAGAACTTCCCAATGCAATGAGGCAGACTCCACGAAAAACGAGTCATCTCCAACAAAGAAAGCAATGCATAAGGCTATCAATAACCAACAAAAACCAACAAAAAACCAACATCCCATAAAAGCTCCCGCCTCCAACCCCTAACTTTTTCTAAGCTCCTACCTCACTCAGCTTGACTATCTCCTATGAGCCATAGCAAGGTAGAAAACCCAGACCAAGAACAACGGGGAGGAGTACCCACACTTCTCCAACCACACTTCTCAACAGCCACCCTCCATCCATCCCTCTTCACACCCCCTCTTTCCCTCTTCCCCTCTTCCCTTCTCACCAACAC
>LKTO01000218.1:0-78044 GCA_001399465.1 Hymenoscyphus scutula
ATGTTGTTTTGTGGTTGTGTGGTGGGAGAGGGGATGTTTGGATTGAGGGGGGTGTTGTTGGTGTTGTTGGTATTGGTGTTTTGTGGTTGTGGTTGTGGTTTAGGGGGCTGGGTGTTGGTGTTGGGTTAGTAGGTTACAGCAGTGTTGGTGTTTGAGGGAGTTTGGGGGTGGAGATTTGTGAGGGGGTTTTGTTTTGTTTCGTTTTGTTTAGGGGAGACTCTATAATATAGGGATGGAAAAAGTTATAACTATACGCTAAACAAGACATTCTGTTTCTATAAATGGAGGTTTATTAGGGAGTGACCGGGGGGGTTTTCTTTTAGCTCAAGCGCGTTATTTAAGGTTGGAGAAAGGGTTCTTGTGGTTAGGGCTATATTAGGTACGTTGGCCATTTATTATTGAAGTTTCTCTAAGCAGGCTGAAAGGGTTTAGAATTGGGAATTTGAAACAAATGGGAATTGGAAGTTTTTTAGTTAATCAGAACACTTGTTGGGGACAAGGAAATAGGGGTTTGGCGGTATAGAAGCGCGGTAAGCAAGTTTTCAATTCTTACAATGTTTGCGACTACCCTCCAGCTCGTAACAAAACACCCCGCTTAACTATCTACAAAAGAACCTTATCCACAAGAGAAGCATCCACAAGAGAAGCATCCACAAGAGAAGCATCCACAAGAGAAGCATCCACAAGAGAAGCATCCACAAGAGAAGCATCCACAAGAGAAGCATCCACAAGAGAAGCATCCACAAGAGAAGCATCCACAAGAGAAGCATCCACAAGAGAAGCATCCACAAGAGAAGCATCCACAAGAGAAACATCCCCACGCACTCCCTCCACCCAGCAGTTTACTCACTAAAAACCAACGTTCTATCCTACTTCCACCTCTCCTTGCCTAATTTCTTCCAAGTCTTCTCAACATCCCAGCAACACCCCCAGCATTCTGAGCTCTATGTCTTTTCTCAATCGCCTCCAAGCCCTCCTCGAGTCCCCCGTGAAGTGGGTAAACCGCCAATTCATCCATCAAAATATCCCGAGCAAGGAAATACCCAATATTCTCATCTCTGTCCATATAAGTCAGGGCATAACCGGTAATGAGCGGTGCCAAGGTATGCATCGAGACCCCAACGACGGTGCCAACGAGACGTCGTTTCTCTTCCAGTGCAGCTCCAGCGGCCTGGAGTGAACGAGCGTAGTGGAGGTTTGAGCCAGCATGCACAGCGGTAGCCAAGTGGAAGAGCTTTGCAAAATGC
This sequence comes from Hymenoscyphus scutula, assembly GCA_001399465.1. Lineage (NCBI taxonomy): Eukaryota > Fungi > Ascomycota > Leotiomycetes > Helotiales > Helotiaceae > Hymenoscyphus > Hymenoscyphus scutula. The sequence continues at coordinate 1,248 of LKTO01000218.1, forward strand.
TTGGAAACGAGTGTCATCAGGCTGATGTAGAAGATATCTGCATTTTGATGGAATCCGCCACGATAACCATTGATATCGCGACCGAAAACATAGGCAGCGAGAGCGAAGCGTCCTGCTGCCTCGGCGTATCTTCCTCTATCGTCTAGGTAAATGGCCTCGTCTCGTGCCTGGGCTGCATAACGCAGAGAAACATCAGGGGACATTGGGGCCTTGTTCATCGAGGATTGGAGTTCCAAAACACGATGTAGAGGAAGACCTCCTATTACTTCAACTTACAGGGTGTGTAGTCTATGGGTATTTAGGGGGTAAGGGATTCTTCTGATACCCTTTACGCCATCGAAAATGGTTTTCTCTGCTGTGGCCGTGGCCCAGTACTGCTCCATGGTGTTGAAATGCAAGGTGATATGCATGAAAGGGTTCACCATGCCAAAGTTTTCGTTTGCGAAATGATAGCCATTGATCATTGTGACGAGAAGAGGTAAGTCCTTGGCTTGCATGACAGCGGAAAAGAGAGGGAGACGGTTGGTATTTCTATCCTCTTGCTTGAGGGTAACGACCAAGGCTGCGTTGGTGATTGGTGTTGGCGTGCGCTTCATTGGGATCGCATTTTCTAATTCTGACATGAATCCAGGGTCTTTCATGACTAGAGCAACAGGAAGGATGCTTCTGAGAACTTGCTCTCTCGTCGTTGGTGAGGCTGCCATCAGCCCTGCTGGTAGGCGTGGCTCCCAGGTCTGTTTTCCGCTTTGGTGATGAATACCCGTGTCAACGAGATATGCGTTGAGAAGTTCCCTCTGGATTACATTGTTGTTGATGAAGCCATTGGCGGCGGCGGTGTTTCCTAGTGCGGCCATTGTGTGTCTAAAACCTAGAGAAATCAATAAAAATTCCGTGAAAGAGGTTTCTAAACGTGTTTGACTTAGAATGATTGTCTAAAGCAAAGACAAATTGTACGAAAGGGGGTATTGGGGAGGTATGGTGGTGAAAAGGGCAAGCAACAAGTAAATATCGATGTTGTTTGACGAAAGAGGAAAGGGAAACAGATGGGTGGAAGAAAATTTGCATTTAAGTAAAGGGAAACAACTGACGTGATTTGAAGTTATTCCGATGTTAACTCACGTGTCTAAGTGCGAATTTGTTGCCAGTAGCAACACTGAAACATCTGTATGAAATACGTATTGAAACGATGTGAAATGCTAGAGAAATTGTCTTCAATTTCAGTCGATTTTAGGTAAAGTTTTAGTTGTTTATCATCGCTCTCATCAGGGGTTCGGTTAGGTGGCCAATGACACCTTAGAGTTTACTTAAAGACTTCTTCGTCTAAAAATGTTTTAATTAAATGAAATATTTAAAAGTAATTCAAAAAACTTGATTCTTTAAGTTTACTTACTATACTATTAATTTTATACCTTTTACTTAAATAATTTACGTCGTCTAAATAGTATTTAATAAACTATAATTATCTAGATAGTTTAGAAAATAGATATATCTAGATATACTTAAGAGTTTTTTTTTTAGTATCTTATTATCTTAGATCTAATATTAAATTACGAATCTATATTTTGTCTTTTTCTTAGAAAAATCAGTATTCTAAAATTTACTTACTATATTACTTTTTAAGATTCTAGTAAGGTAAGACTTAAGTATACTTTACTAACGTTTATTTTCTATATTAATTATAAAAATAAAACTAGTTGAATATACTTACATTTTTATTTTTATTAATAAAAAGTTAGTTTTAATCTAGATTTATTCTATTAATTTACATTTTCTTCTCTATTTAAAGAGAGAGAGTTCTTTATATATACTTACTCGACTATTAAATCAAGATGTAGTATTCTAAACGTACTAAATTTAAATAGTAACTAAATCGCTAAAACTAAGATATAGTACTTAGACTCTTTTAGTTCCAACCACTCTCTATTTATACTACGCGTCCCTTTTATTCTTCTTTACCGTTACACTTAATTGTTCTCTCTCTTGTTTAGATATAGAAGATATTTACTTTTCGCTTATTACTTTCTAGCCTTTCTTAAATAGAACCGAGTGTTGTATTTTAGCGAGTCTCAATGCCTGACCCCCTCCCCCCCCTCCCCTACGGCATCTTGAATGTACTAAAGACTAAAAACGACTAAATCGTAGATCGTAAATCGTAAATCGTAAATTTTAAATTCTAAAGTATAGGTAGAAAGTATTAGGACTTATAGCAAATGCTAATGAATTAAACTATAGAGGTGTCTATATATAAGAAGGATCGATTGTCCTCTCTAATATAGAGTCCTTATTAGCTTATATACCTGTTCTACCTATTCTAGAAGGTTCTACTAAGCTTAATTACAAAGCACTATAGGATATTATCTACTAAGGTTACGTGAATACGTTACTAAAGTATTCTAAGATTCACTTCAAGGGTGTAACCCTTTATAGAAAGAGGATAATTTATTTATTTCTCTCTCTCTCTCTTATATACTACGTGTACCTAGTATATCTAAAACGCTATATATATAAGAAAGAATTTTTACTTCTTAGTAGTATACTTGTATATACTCTTATAGCCTTACTATTCTATAATTACTCTTATATTCTTAACTTATTTAAGAAAAGTAGAAGAGTATAAGGAATATAGAAAGAGAGAAAGAAAATAATAGAAGGAAAAAGTTGAGGTAATGTGGGGCTATGTGGGACTAGTAAGCAATTCCACGCTAGAACGAATGTTACCTCGAAATGTTTACTTCTCTCTTTCTGTCTTTCCTTCTTCTCCTCTCTCTCTTACTATCTTCCTATTAAAAAATGTATTTATTCCCTCTTAGAGTTTATCATTTAAAGTTCTTTATTCTGTATAGAAGGTTATAGTTTAGTAGATACGTTATAATATTACTCTTTAAATAAGGAAAAGTGATAAGTTAAGCGAGAACATTCTTCTCTTCTCTTATTACGCTTCTATATTTACTTAAGAGTCTATATATATAAGATAGTAAGAGACTCTAAAGTATAAATAGACTAGATCTTATAAACTTAATACATTTTATATTAACGTAGTTTATTACTAAGCGGGCTATATTACCGAGTAGGCTACTTTTCTCTACTTCTGTACCTACTACCTAAGACACACGATTTCTCTATAATAAATCATATAGATTTATACTAGCGAAGCTTGGATTATTCTAGCTATAGAAGTAGTCTAATCATTCTAAAAAATAAGTATTCGAAAAGCTACTAACCTCTATAATATACCTAGAACAACTCTTACTTATCGAATAGCTAGCTAAACCTCTCGCGACGAAACTACTACTAATTGTTATAAGCTAACTAAGATAGAAGAGGAAGTGATTATTCGATATATACTAGACTTAGATATACGAGGATCTACGCCCTAGCTTACTAGTATTAAAGATATAGCGAATTATATACTTGAATCGTAAGGAGAGAGACGTGTTAGAAAGCTCTAGGTACATCGATTTATATAACGTTAACTATGATTAAAGACGTGTTTTAATCGCGTTTATAACTTTTAAAGGGCCTTGTGCGAAGATCCTAAGTAAATTAGCGTATAGTTTCAGCTTGTAGAGAATATAAGAGTAAAATACGAGATCTAGGACTGTGATTTCTATAACTTCGACAAGACAGGCTTTATGATAGGTGTTATTAGCCTAGCTATAGTTATTATACGCGCCGATCGACATAGTAGAGGTAAGACAGTTTAGCTAGGTAATCGGGAATAGGCTATAGCGATTGTTTATGTTAATAGCGAAGGAGGGAAAATCTCTCTGTTTTTAGTAGTCTAAGGGAAATATTACCTCTCTAGCTAGTATACTAAAGGAGGCCTCCTAGACGACTAGGTTATTAAACCTACAAGTAATAGATAGATAAATAATAAGATAGGCCTAGAATAGATATAACACTTTAATAAGTATACTACTACTTAGGTAAAGGGTCTATATTAAATACTTGTCCTCGATAGGCATAAGAGTTATGAATCAGCTATATTTCAAGAGTACTATACAGCTAACAATATTATAACTCTCTATCTACCTCCTCACTCGTCTCATCTTACCTAGCTACTTGATATAGGATGCTTTAGTATTCTTAAGCGCATGTATAGACGTTAAATTGAGCTCTTTATCAAGGCTTATATTAACTATATTATAAAGATCGAGTTCTTTTTAGCCTTCTACGTAGCTTATAATCAGTTAATACAACTCGAAATGCTAAAGCTGGGTTTTACAGAGCTGGGTTAGTCCCTTTTAATCTATAGGCAGTCATTTCCAAGCTTGATATCAGGTTACGGACTCTAACACCTCCTGTAGACCCCTCTCTAAATGCTAACCTATGGGTCTCTCAGACTCCTTATAGCCTAACCGAAGCTCTCTTACAGACTACACTAGTTAAAAATCGTATTACACTCCAATAAGGAAGCTTGCTAACACTGATTTTTGAGACAGTAGCTGTATTAGCTAAAGGCATAGAGATATTAGCTTATGAGGTGACTTTACTATCAGCTAAAGTCCAGACCCTTCGCTAGGCAAATGAAGCCCTTAGTAAACGTCGGAGGGCTAAAAAGACTCGGATCTGTCAAGGGGGTGCACTTATTGTAGAGGATGCGTAGGATGTATTAGCTCAAAAGGAGGCAGAGGAGCAGGCTCGACGCGATAAGCGCGTTGAAGGGAGTGGGCAAAAGGAGGGCAGCCCTCTGGGCGACGATGTGGTACTTGTGGAAAGACTAGTCATAATGTACAAACTTGTCAAGAGTCTGTAGAACTAAATAACTCGTCAGATTCTGAGTAGTTTAGTTAATTGAATGTGTTATAGTTGAGTAATTGTATGTTAAAGAGGTTTAATGGGGGAAAGTGGCCCGCTCGGTGATATGGCCCGCTCGGTGATAAACCACGTTATACGATTTGCGATTTGCGATTTGCGATTTAGTCGTTTTTGGCCTTTGGTATGTCGTACCCCTCTTTATCTATCTTCTTTTTAGATAAAAAAGAGAGAGAGAAGGCGAATCTTTAGTTCCTAGGAGGAACATTCCCCCTAAATGTTCACTTTCCCTCTTTCCATTTCTTCTTGTCTCTTTCTCTCTCCCTCTGTCTCTCTCTCCCTCTGTCTCTTATTTATTCTATTCCTTTGTATATTTCGCATATCTAGGTGTATTAGAGAGAGAAAAAGATAAGGTATAGAGGAGGGAAAGAGGAAGAAAGTAAGTAAACATTTCGGAGGAAAGTTCCTCCTAGCGTAGGTAAGCGGGTTCAGAGGTAAGCGGCTGCTTCCCCCCTCTTTTTCTTCCCACCCCTTTTCTTACCTTCTTCTTCCTCCGTCCTTTTGTTCTTGTATTAAGGAAAAGGTAAAAAAAGAGGGGTTAGGGAAATAAATATCTAGAAATAGCTTTCACGGTAGGAATAACTTCCTTTACGTTGTCTCCCCTCTCCCTCTCCCTCTTCTTCTTCTTGTTCTTCTTCTTCTACTATGAAGTAATATAATGGTAAGAAGATATCGATAGGATAGCGATATAACGGTACAGATAGCCGACTCGGACGTAAGAGACGTCAAATTAATAGTTGCCAGACTGAACAAAGGCAGATACGTAGCCAGTGAATCAATGATAAGCCTCCCAAACTTCAATAAACTCAACGACCTTTTAGACAACATTCCGACAGAATAGTCTATAATGATATGCAAAAGGAATCTTGGGGCGAAGCAATGTTTGGGAATTGCCATGATTGAGCGAAACAGGGATTTCTTTTGAGACTGTTCGTGCAAGAGAAGGCATAGGGGAGGGTACAGTTGGAAAGCCAGAAAAGGCATCAAAGTCCACCAGCATTATGAAACTGACATTTGTTACCAAATATTTCCCCATATATATAAGAAGGGGGCTTCACTCTACTAACAGTATGGCTCGTATGAGAAAAATAAGAGAGCTCGGTCGAAAAAAAGCTCATTGCATTCATCATCGCTTCTTATTCTTTTTATCCTCCATAAACAACCCATTTAACCCCCCATCCATTACCCCATCCCCAGAACTTTCCACTAAACAGATTCCCTTCCGTTAAGCAGCGGCCTTAACAACCTTCTCAGCCATTTCCGCCAACCCATCCGCAATAACCTCCATCTTCTCGTCAAAAATCTCCTCACAAGCATCCTGCTCATAAACCGTGCAATACGCCCCCTTAAATCCCACCTTGACCGCAGCACTAACGTCCCACATATGAGCAGCAGCAAACCACTTCTCATCACCCTCCCCAAACTTCGCCAAGGCCGGCCTATAAGCCCCCAAAGCCGGCTTCGCAACCCCAATACTATCACAACTAATGAAATTCTCCTTTGGCATCTCCACACCCCCTTTCTCAAAATAGCCCTGCACCCGTGGAATATCCGCCGTCGTCAAAAGCCAAATGGTAAAACCCCCATTTCTCAGAGTCTCAAAACACTCCTTGACACCATCGCGGAGTTTGAGTTCCGAGTAGCCTTGGATACAGGCGTCCCGTTGTTCCTCGGTGATGAGGGAGCGGGCGTTGGGGAGGCCGGCGAAGAAGAGGGTGCGGTAGAAGACGGCGGCCAGAACGCCTTTGTAAGGCTTGTAGCGTTCCGAGAGGGAGAGAAAGGTGAATTCTAGCTCTGAGGCCGTCATCCAGGAGTAGCCGAAGAATTGGGGTGTTATTGAGTGGGAGCGGAGGAGGGGACCGATTGTGGCGTCGATTTGGTCGAAGAAGGCGTTGAAGGAGACGCAAGTTCCGACTACGTCGAAGACGATGTGCTTTGCTTTGGTCATTTGGGATGTGTTGGATGTGTTGGATGTGTTGGTTGTGTTGGTTTTGGTTTAAATCAGATTTTTGAATCTTGAGGTTGAGGTTGTAGATGCTTGTCTTGGTGGGGTTGGGGAAGCTGAGGTTGTTGATAAAAGTGAGTGTGGGTGAGCTGTCAATGAAAGGGCGCCGAAAGTGATACTTCCTCGCCACCCAGATTGAATTATATTCACCCCAAACTTCAACAATTAAAGTTGAGTCACGTTATCGAGATATTGACAAACAGCCAGCCCCCCATCTTCGAAGTTTCCCCAGTTTATTAAATGATGTTCGAGATAAGCCAGTGACGCGAACATCCTGGAATAACCATCCCACTTTGTATACTTGGCCTTCCTTTTTGCCACAAGTACCGTGCCGCTTTCTGCCGGCGATTATAGCCCCCATTCTTGTGGAGAAGTTTAAACTATCCTCCGTGATAAAGTTCCTTTTCTTCGAACATAAAGCTTAATTTGATGACCGATCCATGTTTCCCGCGAGTTGCTCTGTACTCGTGCGGGCCATATGTATTTCGTGATCTGAGCGTAAATCTGGGTGGTAAATGCTAAAGGTACAGCACACTTTCCGCTCAGATCACGAAATACATATGGCCCGTACGAGTAGAAGTTTCTGGAAGCCTTCTCATCGGACGAGACAAAGGTGGGCTAGAGGGATGAGGGATTGGGTATTCGAGATTCGCCTCATGTACATTATCAAGACATTACTATTGGATCATTTGAAGGAGATAGTTGTGGCTCACTTGCCGCTTAAACATTTCAACATGAACACAATCTAACACTCAAAAGTACATACAGCTTCTCTTCAATCTATATGCTTTCCTTAAGACCACAAAATGTTCAACTTCTGCCATCCCTTCTTAGGAGTAGCCAGAGGTTCTGGGTTATTATGCCAAACCTGGATGAATCCACGGATAGGAATTTCTTTCAAAGGAACAATGCTAGTACCCTTATACCATTTGAACCCAAAGTACAAGATGAGAATAAGGGGTATGTTGATGTATGATGAGACGAAGGTCTCGGTATCCCAGTGGTTGTGGATAAAAGTGCTGTAACCACCGGTGAAAAGGAGGAGCGTAAATAGCACGAGGGACACCCAAGTAGCATATGGCTGGAATGGAGATGCCCATGGAAGTTCAGTGTGTCGATCAATTCCTTGTGCCTTGCATCCGTAGTAGAATCTGAGGTAGACGATAGAGATACACATCCAGTTGACGAGAGTTGAGATGGAAACGATATCTTGGAGCCAGTTGAAAACTTCGCTGGCGGAGGCTGAAAGGGTCATATAACCTAAGCACATGAAGATTGCGTAGAGACCAACGCACATGTATGCGATACCAAAACGATTCATCTTCTTAAAGAACTTTGGAGCGTGACCATTTACTGCCATTCCATAGAGAACACGAGATCCACCTAGAAGAGAAGAGTTTCCGGAAGACCACGCAGAGGTCAGAATGACTGCATTGATAATCGATGGGACGACCTTAATACCAGCAAGAGTCGCGGCAATAACGAATGGAGATTGAGCGGCGGTACCGGTAGAGTGAAGTAGGTTGGGGTTATCTGAAGGAACGACGAGCCCGACCATGAAGATGGTCAGAATGTAGAAGAGCAGAATACGAATGAAGATTCGCTTTGCGGCTTGAGGAATTGCGCGTCTCGGATTCTTGGTCTCAGCAGCTGCCAAGGTGATGTTCTCAATTCCCGAGTATGCGTAGAGAGCATTGTTGAGCGTGGTCCAGAATCCCATGAAGCGTCCCAATGATCCACCGACACCAAGATATTGAACGAATGGTCCAGGATCCTTCCAGTATCTGAAGCCGATACTTTCATGGTTTGGACCCCCACCGCAGGTGATAACCAAGGCCATGATGTTGATACCGACGATGAGCATTATTTTGAGCATCGAAAATCCGAATTCCAGCTCTCCATAAACTCTAACAAACAGTAGACCTGTGATGATCATGAGAAAAGCGAATACTGTGATCTACAGATCTCGGAGTCAGTAAACTTCTCTAGGAATTTTCGAGGAGTCGAATTATCGAGAAGGAGAAATGTCTCAGCTCAATGATGCGCTTGGAGGAGACATTTTACTGAGAAGTTGGGTACTCACCCAGATAGCATTGTTGACGGTAACCCAAAATTCGATCAAGACAGCGGCGGCTACAATTTCGGCTGGGATCGACATCATGTATGAGTATACCAAGTTCCATCCATCTGCAAAAGAGAGCGCGGGATCGAAAAAGTGTTCTGCGTATCGAACGATTCCTCCATTGAGGGGAACCAATGCGCCCATTTCTCCGCAAGCGAAAACAACACTGGCCACAGCAAATCCGATAACCTGAATATTCAGCAATTAGTAACTGGCATATTAAAAGACCATGAAAGTACCGTATGTGGAGAATACAAAAAGGAAGAGAAGGGGAAATCCACGAACCGAATAACCCAAGAAAGCACCTAGAGGACCACTTCGAGCGATGGCTTTTCCGGAACTGAGAAAGAGACCAGTTCCAATGGTACCAGCCAACGCAATCATCTGAATGTGTCGTTGATGCAAGCCCTGTCTGACCTCGAGGACTTCGTCAAAATTGCCGACACAATCCTCGACATCTCCTTGTTCGTAGTCATTCTTACTCCCTACATGCGGGGTCTTCTCAGTCGAGGAACTGTTCTCACCACCAAGCGAGAGACCGGATTCTGCTGCTTTTTCCATGTTGAAAGTAGAGTATGGGATCAACAGGGGAAGACCGTTACCAAGACAAGCACAAGAAAACAGGACGTGACAAGCATTGTTATAAAGGCTTGTCACTTGAGCTTATCTCGTTCTCCATCTTTCTCCTATCTTTCAGATAATGCTTTGGGGACGAGAAGGAAGACATGCTTCTAAACCATGGGCTTCTGATAGGTGGTATCGGCGTGGGTGGATCTATTAAACTCTGCTCAGTCTCTTCAACAAGTCCCTGCCCTCGAATACCACCTAGGATTGGGGTGGATCCTGCTTTGTCCACTAAAGCACAGAACTTATCCCCCTCGAATGAGCAACGAAGCTTTGCCCAGAAGTGCCAATATCCGGGGAACTTCGTCTTGTGTCCACACCAATAGAGATACGCTGGAGCTGGCAGAATGGCCTTTGCATGTAACGATGGAGCGACGAATTTTTGATACCGTCGCAAGACTCCACATCGACACTACAAAGGTTGAAAACTATAATGCTATGACTGAAAGGTGGTTTCTGGACCCCGAAATATTTTTAGTTTATTTTTATCAATTTTTGTTCAAGCTTGAGATGCTGTGAGATATTCGGCGCTATCTCATGTACACGCCGCTCCATCGCTTGAGAAAGGGGCTCCACTTGTTTGTTGCCCGTGGGTATGGACAAGCTTTACGCCGTAACGTTGGCGCGCAGGGGACCTTTGTCCCTTACCAACCCTTTAATCAGTGATAAGAACCCCCTGAAACCCCTCGCCCCCGCCTCAGTTCCCAAAAACAGACATATCCATCTTTCGTACAAGTAATCAGAAGTAATGGGTAAAGATAAAGCCTTGCCCGTGTGTTATCCATTGCTCCGCTTTAGAATTGTACGACAGCGCTGATCTCCGCTTCTGTAACAGCAAAGCGGTGAAGTGTATATGAGCAAACCTCCAGCTCAGAATGGTACGATTCACTCTTGGGATGTTTGTATAACATCCTCCTGAAAACTGGGTTCTATTTCTTCCACCATCTCTTCGATCTTTCCTGGAACATCAATTCACTCATATCTTCAAGCACTTGACCGCAAAGATGGGGGATATCAACGGTGTCTCCGACGCGATGAAAGACACCAGTATCTCTCACAACTACCTCCCCGTGGCCAATCCAACACAAACTTTCTGGCAAAGCGAACCGTCCGCACTACACGATCACCGGACCACAGAGGAGATCCCAGAACACAGCGATGTGGTAATCGTCGGCGCGGGGTACAGTGGGATCAGTACGGCGTACCACCTCATCAACGAGCCCTCGTTTGCTGGTAAGACAATCACTATTCTCGAGGCACGAGGTGCTTGTTCAGGAGCAACGGGTCGCAATGGTGGCCATCTTCGTCCTGATCTGTACGGACATATTCCCACATTTGTGGAACGCGCTGGCGACGATGCCGGGGCGGAGGTTGCGAAATTTGAGATTGATCATTGCTTTGAGATTAAGAAGGTGATTGAGAAGGAGAATATTGATTGCGATTTCACTTTGACGCGAACGGTCGATGTTTGGTGTAACGAGGAGGCGGCGAAGGCGGCGAAATTGGTGTTCGATGATATGGCAGGGAAGTTTGAGTATATGAAGGATGCCGTTTTCTATACTGGAAAGAATGTGGAAGGCGTAAGTCATGATATCCATATACTATTCGAAAATTATGAGATCTGACTCTCGATCTAGATCTGTGGAGTCAAAGGAGCAGTGGCTTGTGCATCATACACAGCGGGTACAATGTGGCCATACAAGTTCATCCTTCATCTCATCAAAGACCTCATCGCCACTGGACGAGTTAATCTACAAACTCACACACCAGCTACATCAATGACCTGCTATCCTGGCGCCGGCGTCTTTATCAACACCCCACGAGGCAAAATCCATGCCAGCCAAGTTGTTCACGCCAACAATGCTTACGTTGGCGGTCTCCTCCCAGAATATAAGCAAAATATCATCCCTTGCAAAGGTATATGCTGTCGCATCACCGTTCCGGAAGGCACCATCGCACCGCATCTCAACGATTCATACATCAACCGCGAAGTCGACAAAACCCTGCATTACTTGATTCCTCGACCGGATGGAAGCATCATTGTCGGTGGTGCACAGGCAACTTTCAAGTGGAACCACAAAGAGCAGTGGTACAACAGTGTCGATGACAGTGCATTGATTGACACAGCCAAAGATTACTACGAGGGTTATATGCAACGAACTTTCCGAGGTTGGGAAAACACTGGCGCGAAAGTGGATAGTATTTGGACGGGTGTGATGGGCTATTCATATGACTCCAACCCTCACGTAGGTGCTGTACCTGATAGAGAGGGCCAATTCATCGTTGCTGCGTGGAATGGTCACGGGATGCCTTGCATCTGGCTTTCTGGGAGAGAGATTGCAAAGATGGTAGCGCAGGGTATTCCATTTGAGGAGACATGTCTGCCAAGATTGTATAAGACGACACCGGAGCGTATATTGAAGGCCCAGAATGGAAGTGAAGGAGAAGGAGATATTTTGACAACCAGTTCCTTTTCTGCTACGAAGCAATGATGTATGTCACGGTCAAAAACAAGCAACGTTGCTTTCTCGTAGCAAGTGCTGCTGCGAGAAAAAAAACTGTAAATACTAGCAAAAAAGATAATCAAGACGCCACTACATGAAACGGAAATAACTGCTTCTCTGGTTTCACTTTACTCATTCTGTGATATATCTTTCTGCGCTGTCTCACATAGGTAAATGACAGAAACCACAACCTCAAACCCATGTCTACTGCTGGGTATGAAGGACTTAAAATCTTGCAATGAACCAGAAAGAAAAGCCTATAAAAGTTCCTCAAGGAACTTGCCTTTAATACAAGTGAAAAAGTAAATCAACTACCATCACACGACCTCACCTCTCAAGCGACCAACCTTCTCCAACAAATCCCCCGCACCTAAGCGAAACCCCAAGAGTCAAAATAACACCACGTCAGCCGCAAACCATTTTTACCACCCAACCATCCTCTCCAACCCGCCTCTGTATCCCAATCCACACCATCAATTTCCTAAGAACCACCCCGCCACCTTCCTTCCCCCTATAAAACCGGCAAAAATTTCCCTCAAGCCTCTCTGGAACAGAGAATGCTCGGCTCAGGTTAGAAAACCAGACGGACTGAGTTTTACTATTTTCGAGCTAAGAGGTTTTTTTGTCGGGGAACTTCCTGCAAACCCCATGGCTGCCTAGTTGACTGTGGTGGATTAGTAGGTTAGTTAGGGAGTGAGTGGGGGAGTGTGAGGTGTATTTTGGGGATTATTGAGGGGTGAGGTTGGTGTTGTGTTGACGGGTGGACTATTTTTGGAAAAACGTTTGTATAGTGGTGGAATTGTGGTTATTTGAGGTTTTGTTGGTTGTGTAGGGAGTGGAGGATAGTGAATGTGATAGTGGTTTGGGTTGAGGTGTGGATATGTTTAGCCGAAGATTATGAGGGAGATAGAATTAAGCTGAGGCCCTTCACTGTATTATCTTAGTACTCGTGGATCCTGATTTTTGATTTATAGCACTTACAACTTCTAACGCGTTGCGGTGAAGCCTACTGTGAATACAATGAGGAGAACAATCAGCACAAGCGATAATGCTGATACGCAAGGGCAGCTACATTTTGACAAGCAGTAACCGATTGCTTTCCCAATCGGTGACAAGATGTAAACCAGAAATTCCACAAATGTTGAGAAACTGGCAATTATGGCATTCCCAACTGGTGATAAGATGTAATAAAGCAGAAATTCCGTGATCTTATCAATTCTCATAGCCATGAAGATGAAGGTTTTGTACGGCCATTTTATCCAAGGTCTTTCATCCTGGGATAGAGGGACTCCTTTTCGGTAGTCGCTGCCATCCATTTCCCGCATTTCATGATGAAAAGGAGATTTTGACATTTCGACTTTTGATGATGGATGTTGGCAAATCAAGGCTTCGTTGTCAAGAAACACAATTGGTTTTCGGGAACGCTCACAGGATAGGTACCTAAGAGCAGGATGCTGTTTCTGAACAGTTTAACTCCACGACTGGTGGTATTGGGCTTCGAGCGGTTTACTTGCTTTCGATCTCATCTTTTAATTGAGGTATAAAAGCAAAGCAGAAGGTGGAGAGGAAAAAGGGGTGGAAATTTTCTCTCCGAATGTGGCGCACTTGTACAACGTTATGCACTGCAGGCTTGAAGTGGAATACCGGGGTTGTGTGGAGGGTCTTCCTGTGGGCAATTTGTAGAAGAAATTTGGATGTTCCTTCATTGTGGCTGTGGTGATTTCGCAACAAGATTCAGCCGGCTGACTGCAGTGTGGTGGCAGCTTAAACTTTGGTTAGGGGTTCACAATTCATTCTCAACACAAAAGCATTCTTCATCGTTGCACTATGGCCGAGCTTGTTGCTCTAGGTTTTGCAGCTAACATTGGACAATTTCTTGAGCTCGCTGTGAAGCTATTCAACGAATTCAAGGAGCTCTACAATTCTGCGGAAGGCGGCGATGTAAACCGGCTCGAGTTAGAAGAGGTGACAAAAAACCTCGAGGGATTGACAAAGAAGCTTCAGACCCAGCCGATCGACGGAATAGCTGAGCAGGATGATATTGAACTCCGAAAGATTGCTGGCAGGTGTCAAGATCTCACCAGATAGCTTCTCAAAAAGCTTCATGAAACGAAGGTCAAGACAGGACTGAAGGGAAGGAAGTTGGTGAGCTTCCAACAGGCTTGGAAAAATGTATGGAGCGAGAAGGAGATCAAAGATATCGAAGTGCGACTCAAGAGATATAGGGAGGAGCTCAATCAACACCTCATTTATATGCTAAGGTTTGTTTTTATCTTTCGTTTTCCTAACCTCAGCGTTTGCTAATCTTTTTTCAGTGACCGACAATCGCGGGTCTTGAAGACCCTTGACAATCTGTGCTCAGTAACTACACAAGAGCTGACAAAAAGCACTGTGGAATTGCTGAAGCAAGCTAAAGATGACCGGAGTGTGGACTACGATTGTATCGAAAGCAACCTCAGAGAAATCTCCGAGGAATGGAGGAACATACTGAAACGCCATAGGATCCTCGACAGCTTACTCTTTCCGAGTTATCAGGAACGCTACGAATCCATTAAAGAAGCCCACCCCAATACCTTCATTTGGGTCTATGATGACAAACATCCCTCAGAATTGAGGAAGTGGCTGGAATCGGAACACGGTATATATTGGGTATAAGGAAAGGCGGGAAGTGGCAAGTCAACCTTTATGAGATACTTGTGCGAAGAGCCTGACACAAAGAAGGCCCTCCTTCGTTGGGCAAACGGGAGCCACCTGTTTACTGGTCAGCATTTCTTTTGGCATGCTGGAACCCGTATGCAAAAATCACAAGCAGGGCTTCTCCAAACGCTACTGTATCAAATTCTTGTACAGTGCCCCGACCTGGTTGAGACCATATGCGAAGCGCAATGGAAGGATTGTGGCATGGCTTCTGCAAGCGTTTGGAGCTTGAGGGATCTCGAAGCAGCTTTTCTTAAACTTTCGAACACGAACATGGAATCATATCGATTTTGCTTCTTTATAGATGTCCTTGATGAATACCATGATGGAGATTACCAAGAGGCAGACCACACCGAGCTGATCGCCTTACTGGAAAGGATATCTGTCTCGCCTTCAATTAAAATATGGTGTCAAGCCGACCATGGAACACTTTTGTTGATGCTCTCCGGCCTCTTCCGGGTCTTAAGCTTGAGGATCTCACAAGAAAAGACATTAAGAAATATGTCCTGGATATATCGGGGAACAATAAAACGTTTGAAAGGCTCCAAACTCGAGATGCTGCCTACCAACAACTCATCGAAGATATTTGCAACAAAGCTCAAGGTGTTTTTCTTTGGGTGTTTCTCGTAGTCCGACGTCTGCTGAGAGGTCTGGGGAACAGAGATCATATTTCAGAGAT
Organism: Hymenoscyphus scutula; assembly: GCA_001399465.1. Classification (NCBI taxonomy): domain Eukaryota; kingdom Fungi; phylum Ascomycota; class Leotiomycetes; order Helotiales; family Helotiaceae; genus Hymenoscyphus; species Hymenoscyphus scutula. The sequence goes on from LKTO01000218.1 coordinate 16,694, forward strand.
GAAGGCTCAGCTAAGAGGCATCCCCAGCGACCTGAAAGAATATTTCAAGAAGATCTTTCAGAAAATTGACGCAAGTTATCGACAACAAAGCCTTCGGTATTTTGAGATTGCTACCAAGGCACTGCAGCCGCTTCCTATTTTCGCTTTCCACTTGCTTGAAAAGGAGGTGGGTGACGAGAATTATGCACTTCGTCCTCCCGCCGACCCTTAATCTCCACAAGTGCTTGACGAAATACACGAGGAAATGAGCATACGTCTGAATACACGCTGTCGTGATTTACTTGAGGTCCACAGGGATTCCTCTAAGAAGAAGCCCCAAATATATCGCTGCAAAGTAAATTTTTTGCACAGAACAGTGAAGGACTTCTTTCTAGACAAAGATACTATTCAAATTTTAAGGGAAGAACTTCCATCCTTTGATTGCCACCTTTCCCTGTGCAAAATCATGGTGGGTATGTCTCAAAGATTGCATTTCAAGAAGAAAGATTTGTTCAAGGATAAAAACAAGTCCTTCTCAATGTTAAACTACATGTTCGCGCTATCGGATGAGCTCATGCATCATGCCAAGTGTATCGAAATGAAAGAAAATGGAGAACTTGTGGGAGATAGACTCATGGACGTTATGAGATTGCTTGACGAGCTGGATCGAACCTATACGTTGCGTATCGGGAAGAATGTACACTGGTCAAACCTCCGAGACGTTCCGAAAAACAATTCTCCAAACTCATTTTTCGATGAGTGCAGAAAGAAGACATATCTAGCATCAGCTATCCAAGCAAAACTGTTATTCTATGTGAAGATAAAGCTCGAAAACCCTTCAGTACGAAAGGAACAATTCGCAAAACAGGGAAGGCCCTTACTGGATTATGCGCTACGCCCAAACATGGTAACATCTGTCGAACTGCCAAACTCCTCGGCTATTCCTGATTCTGACATGGTCGGGTTGCTTTTGAGCAACAAGGCTAATCCAAACCAAAAGGTATACATTTTCCAGGAGCAACGGGTGTGGGTTCTATTCATCCGCCATTGTTACGAAATCTCAAAAGACCGCGTTACCTGGAAATGAAGCCAGGGAAATCTACTCCGTTATTGAGCTCTTGGTAGGTAAAGGTGCAAGTCTCGATTTCAAATTCGAAGACAGGGGGAAAATGGTTACTGCGGCGTCTGCCTTGGAAGCCCTTTTCAGAGGAGACCAAACTTATCAGTTCAAAAGCCTTAGCCTCCATGAAGTGCAAATAGCCCCCGCCATAAGAAAATTCACAGGTTGGCTCTGGGGACGGTAGTGTGTTTCTAAGATAGTGGTGAATTAAGATGGTGTATTGAAACCACTACATATCAAGGCGTAATCCCATTGACCAACCTCTCCCCTTGTCCATTCTCCCCAGCATTTTCCTCCCCCTCCAAACTCCAATCCCTAACCGCACCCTTCCAATCACTAACCCTCCCATTCGTAATCCTCACAACCACAACTCTCACCCCCTCGCCCTCAATAAAGCTCCCCCTTCCCCCATCACAATTCTCCCTCTCCCTCCATCCCCCCTCCTCATCCCCCGTGAACGTATTATTATCAATATGCTCCTCCTTATAATATCTCTCCTCCTCGGTGCCCCCCTCCACCAACCTCGCCTCCCCATTTATCGTCGCGGAGATACTACTTATCGCACTCGTATTCAGATTCAGCAATAAAGTCGCGAGGGACGAACGTGTAGCTTCCGGAGGCGGAGAACCCGTTGTGGAAGGCCGACGAGCGGAGGTGGTAGGAGGACGGTGGGAGACCCAGTCGTGGACGAGGAGGGAGACGTGTGGGTTGGAGATCAGGTTGAGGGTTTTGCGTGAGGTGGGGTGGGTGGTCATTATTATTGTTGGGGAGGTGCTGTAGGGTGAGGTGGGGAGGTAGGTGTAGTTCATTAGGGAGACGTGGGGATATTGGTTGAGGGTTGTTGCGAGGTGGAGCTTAAGGGTAGAGGTTAGCAGATAACTTTGAAGATGAATAATGGAAGAGAGGATGGCATACAAATCGGGCGTTTTGTAGACATTGTGCTACTTCGTCTGGGAGGGTGTTGGTGATTTGCAGGTTTGTGATACCTGCGGACGGCTCGGAGACGAGGGGCGTTTCCGTCGCCATGTTTTGATGTTGATTTTATGATTGAGAGGAGAGGGACATTGATTTGAAGTCAACCCAAGTAGATAACTTTACTTTATCTTGTTCTTGAGAGCGCGTTGAGTTTTTGGTTGCGGGGTTGTTTGTGAATGGAAGACGGAGCGAGGGGCAGATTTGAGCTCAGGTAAAACATCCCTGTCGATTTCTTCAACTGAACCATTTTCTCTTCAAAGCTTGATATCAAGCAAAAGTTAGCTTTTAGTCATAGTATCAAACCAACCTTGGGTTCAGCAACAACTGGAATGCAATATTTCAACTATTTACCTCTATTCACATATAAAATGTATTCCCCAAGGATATCCCGTCTTCAGCCTCGAACCCCCCTCTCACCCCACCTATGACTCCACAACAGGCTGAAAATACCCAATAAAAAGACCCCACAAGCATGCGAAATTCAAAAATGCAGATAAGGAAATGTTCTTCATGAAAAGAAACTTCTCTCATAGGACAGGTGGCCGAGTGGTTATGGCGCGTGACTCAAGCAGCCTGCTGGCTTCTTCATTGACTCAATCAATGAGCATTCTCGTAGGGAAACCTGCAGGGGTTCGAATCCCCTCCTGTTCAACGGAATTTACTTTTTGCATGCTTTTAGTCCAGAAGGGTTAAAGTTTGTCCGAGAGACTGTATTTTGATGCTGACTGTTTTGTTCCACAGCTTCAGTCAAGCGAGGTTAAATCACTTTCCTTTTACTTGAGACAAGTATATGAATGCAAGTAGAAATTGAGTCGAGTTCAATGAGCGGTTTGTCTTCTTTTTAACCGATGGATTCGCCTATAAAAAGAGACGAGTGCATGGCTCGCATGGGTAGAATAGGAATATTAGGCGGAGAATAAGGGAGATGAAGTCTCAGGTAGAGCTCTACTGCCTTCTATAGCTGAATTATTACATAGATAGCCATACTTTTACTATTTTATCGAAGGCGAAGGGGAAAATTGTGCTTGCTTTTCGCGCAACAAATAAAACCTCAGTTTTTTCGCCTAATTCCCCTGCTTTTGCAAGTCCTGGTCCTGAGTAGAAAGGCGAGAATAAGATAAAGCCAAGAGTTGAAGTGTTCCAACTTCCAAATGCCTTCTTAGTAAAAAGTCTCTTGATCCGGGGTAGCTAAGCAAAATGGCACGTCTTGACCTTGTTTCGACGAAGAGTTGAGACTGATGTAAATCTGGGGGAGATGGCCAAGTTGTCCCCCGGAGGTTAATTTTCCTTTTTCTCCAGCTTAGATCACCTCGGTTAGATTTTAAAGCCGCTACTAGTTGTATACGAGTAGGTAGCTTTGGGTTCATAGTGGAGTTGTGATGTGGCACATCCGATGTGGCTTTACGGATGCGTTGGCTGAGGAAATATTGGGGGCCAAGAGCGGTGAAAAGCGGCAGCCAGCTTTTCTGCAGCAAGGATTTATCGCCTCGGCATTCTGTGATGACGTAGCGTCAACTCTGCAAAGAAAGAAATCTCCCCATCAACACGCAAATCTTTTGTCCTCCATCGCTTGCTCCATATATTTACTAAAAATCAACCCCATACAAAAGCTGCTCACGGCTGCTCAACTAGCTGATTTCCTGAATCGCGATTTCACCCAAGCGTTTACTCCGTAGGCCTAATTCTCCACCGGAACCACGAAAGCGGCAGTCGGCCCCCTGCCTCCCAGATTTTGGAAAGTTAGCTCGTCGGCCGAGACCATCTTCGTCGTCATCCATCAACAACCAGGAAAATCCGCGACCGTTCTTCACCTCAGCTCGACGGCCACTCACTTCCCCTTCAAATAATAAACCCCCCAACCCCCCTTGATATTACGACCTTTTTCGCGACCCTCGCCTCGTATCAGCACTGCTTCTAACTCGAACGCTCGTCCTCGAAACGGCCAAGAAGGTATGTGTGTTTGTCTCAACCCTGCCCATAACATCCCACCAAATGTTTCGAAGAATGCCCATACCGAAGGCCTGGAAAGGTTCCATGCTAACAGATCTTCCATCTAAAAGGGTCCAGTTGCCACTTGCAATCGTCAATTTCGTCGCATAATTTTACCTACCCTTACCAACCATGGCTGCTGGAATCCGTAGGTCCAATTGCATTCCTTCCTTGCGGAAAATCTACTGACGCCCTCAACAGGTGGTGCGATGGGCACTGTGTCCCTGATTCTGATTGGTGGATCGATTGTTCTGATGTTCTTCGTCGTCTTGAGTGGAGTGGTAGATAGCACGCCACTCAACAAGACGTATTTCCTTCAGGCCGATACCTCCAGTATCCAAGGAGCTCGACCCGTGTCGCAATGGACGTACTTTTATGTATGCGGGGAAGGTAACACCGACTGCGGTTCTCCCGTGCCAGACTTGCCAATCGGATATGCTTGGATTGGAGGGGGACAAGGTGCACCAGCTCAGATGTTGGGGTAGGTTGGATTCTTCAAACTGTAGCTTACCTCGCTAACAAGATACAACAGTTCAATGGGCAAAGGCACCACAAGCAAATATTACTACTACATGTGGCGATTTGGATGGGTATTTTACCTGATTGCCCTCCTCTCCAATGTTGCCAGTTTCTTTACCTGTCTTCTGGCACCTTGCAGTCGACTCGCATCCGGAGTTTCTGGCTTCTTTGTAGCAAATGCCCTGTTTTGGTTCACCATCGCAGCTTCTTTGATGACGTACGTACCCTTCTTCTGTAGATCATTCTTCAACTGATCAAATGATGTTGAGCTCTGTTACTAATTGCGGAATAGTGCTGTTTTCGTCAAGGCCCGAAATGCCTTCATAAGCAACGGTCAAACAGCAAGCATCGGCCGCTGGGCTTTTGGATTTACTTGGGGCGCATGGGCTGCCATGTTCTTGGCTACCATATTCCTCTTCTTGGGCTGTGGAGCTGGCGGAAGCAGCAGAACTACCAAATCGACTACTCGAGGCGGTGTCTTTAGCCGGTCAGCTCATGGAAGTAGACGTTCTCGGGGTTCTTTCATTGACAATGATAGCTCAAGACGGGTCAAGGATGAATATGCCTAAGCATAACAAGTCGAATCGCTCGCTCAGAACAGCAACCGGAAACGAAAATGAGAAAATGTCGAATGAGATTTTGGATGATTTAAAGAAATAATTTGAACAGATCGTGGGGAGGAGTATGTTAAATAGCTAGTGTAGGGGCATGTACTATATGCAGGGAGTTTTGGCATGATGGTTTGGCATTTAAATTACTTAATGTCTACGTAGCAATATAACAAATAATATAAGAACTCAGAAAATTTCTTCCGTGACGGTAAACAATCCTGAACGAAGATATCACACTTCATCACTCATCACGAACCCTGAAGAAGCTAAACCGCATCGGCGTCGGCTCGGGACGCCTTCAGTCCCCGAAATTCTCACAGCCTCGCCTTCCGCCTCGAAGCCTCGCAACACATCATGAAATCCACCAAAACACGTCTTAATGGCACCCCTCCTCCAACATGTCCACATCCGCGGTCTCTCCCCGTTCGCCAAAGTCCTCGCCCTCCAGAACAAGCTCGTAACGCAAAACCTCCTGCACAAATCCTCTCCCTCGACGTGCCCAGCGCCCCTCCCTACCGTGATATCCTTCACGCCACCCCCCGTCTACACGTTCGGACGACGCTCGCCGCCTTCTCTCCTCGATGATGTGCAACTCGCAAAGTTGAAGGAGCCAATGACTGATTGGAATACGGGGTTACGACTAGCCGCGAATCTAGAGGGGCAGTTGGGGGATGTGCCGCTTGTGCCAGAGGTGAAGTGGACGCAACGGGGGGGGCTGACGACGTTCCATGGGCCTGGGCAGGTTGTGATATTCCCGGTTATTGATTTGAAGGGGGAGAGTATTGTGAATGAGCAGAGGGGCGAGGGAGGGGATGAGGGGAGGTTTCAGGGGAATTATTTGAAGAAGGGCTTGGATGTTAGGAGTTATGTGTCTTTACTGGAGGAAACCACGATTGGAGTGCTGCAGGGTAACTTCGGCATCAAAGCTAAGAGGACGGAGAACCCGGGGGTTTGGGTCGATATCGGGAATCCCAAGGGACAGGCTAATCCTGAGGACAAGATTGCGGCTTTTGCGATTGAGTTGGCGAGGAGGGGGGAGGGGAGGGAGCCCGAGGCTGATGACTGTAAGATTGCGGCGTTGGGGGTGCACCTTAGGAGGCATATTACTTCCTATGGCGTTGCGATCAATTGTTATACGGATCTTAGATGGTTTAACAGAATTACCGCTTGTGGATTGGAGGGCCTGGGAACTACTACCATACACCAACTGCGTGCATTAAATAATTATAAGACGAAGAAACCCTTTCCCGGGATTCGGGAAGATACACAGCAGGAAATTGCGGAGTCGTGGGTTAGGAAGTTTGCCAGTGGGATTTGGGGGATCCCGGGGCCGTCCTGGAAGATTGCGGATGAGATTTGGAATTCGTACGTGCAAAGTCGAGTTTGGGGGACGGATATGGGGGGGATGGGCGAAGACATGGGGATTGATAACGTGTCCGAGTCGTTACAGAATACAATTGGGAAATGGCCCCTTCCCATCGAAGATCTCCCAAGAAAAGTAACGTGGAAGGCAAAAGATAGATATTTGCGGAGACGCAGGTTTCCCTGGAAAATGCGAAAAGTTTTGAACTCGCTGGAGGATGAAATGAAGGAGATCAGGAAGCAGACCGAGGGAAAGAGGTTGAACTACATGGATATAAGTCGCATCGTCAAAGCACTCGGTGATCTCAAACTGATGGAGGAGCGCGAGACAGCGCCGGAGGAGGCTGGAGCAGTAAAGAGTGAGAAAGCCAAGAAGGTGGCGAAAATAGAGATGGAGAAGGAGAAGTCTAGATATAGGATGGAGACTAGGGGTCTTATTAGGGAGATCCTTTTTAGCGCAAAAGGCAGTACGGATTCTTGGGCGCGCCCTTTGCTACTGGGTAGGGATGAGAAGGTTAAGGAGCCGAAGAAGATACCAGCAGACTTATGGGCCGAAATGGAAAAGAAGCCGGATGAGGAACGGGCACCTCTTCGCAGTCCGGGTAAGGATGAGATTCGAAGACCGGAGAAGATATTGGAATATGGTATGGATGTACAGGAAGAGAAGCTGGTTTCGCGGAGCCCGCTGGTAAAAGAAGACGCGGAAAAAGTCAAAGATATAGATGCACTGGAAGAGACGTCAAATACGTGGACCCCACTGATACAAAAGATGTTGGGAGGTGACGGGGACGTAAAGGAAGAGGAGCTGATTACGTGGGGCCCACTGGTAAAAGAATACGAGGGGCAAAAGAAGAAAGGTGACGATATAGAAGAGAAGCTCGCAAAGTGGTCTCAACTAGCAAATGAGGATGGCGCCTCAGAAATACCGGAATCCCGTGGGAGCGATCCGAAGCTTGGATGATTCCAAGTCTCGCAGTTACTCACTTTGTATAAAACACATGTATGAAACCTCAATACCGAAAATACCATTTATTTATAGAGTAAATTTATCTCTTCTACTTTGTTTGCTATTTATTTCACCTTTCGTAGATGGAAGAGGTCTTGCAATGTGGTTCACTTAGCGAAGATGGCTTACTGGAGGGAGATAACTCAGAGCTTACCTACAACATGCGCCAAAGGAAGATTAGCCAATATTTTGTTCAAGTCGATGCGAGTTGCTACTAGGGAGTTTGTTCACTTCTACTTCCAAGTATGCTATACCAATGGCTTGAAAGGCATATTCTCGCTAATCTATTGTTGTGGGAAGTCAAACTTTGGAGGCTTTGGGTTAATGAATTACTTGACGAAATAAGGGAAGGACATTTGGTGAAAATCTTATGTTTATTCAAATTCCTCGCTAGGTTTGTAATGGTTTATTTATATTGAGTGGAAGACGTGCCTCGAATTCATACTCGGCCATTTAGAGAGTGGCACTGAAGTAAGGAGAACCGTCAGTGGACATACGCGGTAAAGCGGGGAGTTGCAACAGTTCAGAAATCTTATACATTCAGTTGAGAAATTACTCTTTTTTAGATTCGGGTGAAGTGGACTTGGAAAGGAGGCTCTAGGCTTTTGCGATGTGGAACAGTTTTATTTATCATTACTCAAGGGTTGATTTGAATCACATGTGGAAAGTGGTGAAGGCAAAGGATAATTGGCATTCCGAAACTCCAGCTAAATGTACTTATCCAGTCATCGCTAGCTTTGGCCTGGTGATGGGCCAAACTGGGGACAATAATAAGATTTCAACATGCTGGAATCTATGCAGAGTTGGAAGGGTCTTGAGTCTGGCATCCCCATAGTGCTCTCTCTGTCCCCCCATTCCCAAGAGGCATGCCTTAGCGGAATTGTGCACTCGAAACCCCTCAGCGTCTCTGATGGTTGGATGTGCTAGGGTAATAGTGAAAGCCGAACCATCGGTAGCCTTTGACTCCTTCGGAAACCAGTCGGCGAGGTAGCTTATTAGGGGGTAGCATTTGGTGAATTGGTTGGTGGATCGCTCTATTGGGACGTCTTGATTATCGATTTTTGTCAAGAGCGAGGTTGGTGATTTGTAGAATTGTCGGTGGATTTTGTAGAAATATTTGCAAGTCAAGCCGAGGAGCATCGATGTTCCTTCATCGAGAGTGTCGAAGATTGCAAGGTGAATCTCAGGTGTGATTTGAAGAAGAAGGGAAGAGTTGTTTGGTGGTGGTGTTGATGAAAGTTGGACCATTTCATTGTCTAGAGTGGCCATTTTGAGGGTGTCTTGAATATTGCTTTCTGAAGTGAGGCTAACTAATAGGGTTTGTTGAAAGATGTGAAAGGGGCGGAAGTTTGCATGGTAAATTCATCCTACTATGTGATTAAATAGACGACTAGCGGCATGTCTAATCTAAGCTAGCCTATTTGAGAGTCGAGTAGTTTAATATGCTTACAAAACATGGGTGAATGTCAAACTAAACATAAACCAGTCACCTAGAAATACAGTCAAGGTTTGTGCCTTACCATCTTTCTGCCTTACCATCTTTCAAAAATGCCAGTTGCGATACAGTTGGTAATTAAGCAAACACATGAACTTTCTCTCTTAAATGAAGTTAAAATCCATAATAAAAAGATTGGTTGGTAACAGAATGGAAGGAACGAAAAAGGCATTGGGCTTTAGTGTGAAATCCACGTCTCAACTCAGCAGTAAGCAAAATAAGCTGGAGGTTAAAGGAAAGATTTGGGAGCTAAAATTAAAAGGACAAGTGAGCCACCAATTCACTGGCAAACTAATGTTCTAAGGGAGAAGCTATTGAATATCAAATAAACAAGTACCAAATTTAGAAGCCTAAATCTGGCTGAAGTTGCAACCTTTGCAAGTAAATTGCATGCGATTGTTTATATAGAATGCTCTACTAACCACTGGCAGCGTGAGCACAATTAATCAATTAATCCATTACTAATCTGATTATTGACTCCCTATTAATCAAATTAATGATTAGAAGATTAGTTAATCTATTTTAATCGTTGATTGATGTGATTAAAATAGTGTACTAATTATTAGATATACTTGAACTCTAGCTCTTTTTACACTTCTTCTTCTTCTCTTCTTCCTTCCTTAGTCTCTCTTTCTTCTCCTCCTCTGTCTCTGCATCTACATATATACCCCAGCTCTTTGAGCTAGTAATAATCTTAAAAGTCTCTCTAGAGAGTCTATTAGACTGCTTTGATATAATTGAGCAGCTGTACTAAAAATTATCTCTCTTAGAGCAAAAGTAGTAGGTGTTCGTAACCTCTTTCTAGCTAATATAAAGCAGTTACGCTATAACAAGGCTGCTTCAAGGGTCTCGCTTAAGCTTCTGGCCTGCTAGAACGCCACTCCGACGCTACTCCGAGTATTCGGTCCGCCCTCCCAGATTTCCTGCCCAGTCACGTGTCAAAGCAATCAATCAAATAATCAATAATCTGATAAGAACTTTGTGTTTTAACAGATTAATGATTTGGGCCTCATTAATCTATGATTAGATTAATCAGAGGCCGTTAATATAATCTAATCTAATCACTTCTTTCGCTGCTGACCAGGTGAAAATCAGCTAGTCCATATGGTTTGGTTTGCATTGAAAATCGGACTGAGCTTTCCCCAAGGAAACCTCGTCAAGTGGGCAACGTTAGGAAAGCCATCAGCCAAACGAGCTGAGAGAATTGTTCCTAAAAGTTTCAAGTGGATATATGCTAATGTTACGAGGGATGTAATGTAGTCGCGAGGTAGTGCGCGACCTGGTGACGACTACTAATAGCTGCCTGGGAGGGCTGATATTCCAATTCAACATCAGACTGTGCTATTTGAACCTCTTTGTTCCAATCTATATCTCGTGCAAGAAAGTATTCTTTACTAATAAGACTTGATGATCAATTAGACTTTCGAATTGATCTACGATTTTCCATTTCATTTATTGCGTGTCCTAGCTTAGCGAAAAATGACGTGGGACTTCGTCTTCAGACGGTCACTATAGTTATCCCCTATTCATTTAGTTCAGCATGAGTAATGATTATCTCACAGCTGGGTGTTTTGAATTTGAGGATGTTTCTCCATTCATCAACATGTAACAATAAACATTAACAATGGCGAGTACCAAGTCGAGGCCCGCAACCACTTCTGACTGGAAAGAATGGGACAACTTCCTTGCAAACGTTGAGTATGGCACTATTTGGAATGATACCATTGTTCCTAAAGATAATATCTCAATTTTCCTAGGATGCGACGTGTGCTTGGATCAGGCCTGCCCAGGAGACAAAACTCATCTTCCACAGTTTGATGACCCTTTTGTCAAACTGAACAGCGTCCGCGAAGGTAGAGCAGTTCTTTCTTTCTGTTGTATAGTGCTAAAGCCCGAGCAGATGATCCTATGAATGGTCTCAACTTTTCCAAAATCAACGAATGGAGATTCGAACTGTGTCGCATTGCTTCCAAAGCCGACAAATTTACCTTACGGATAAGGAAGACGAGAGACGAGCTCATAAAGCTTGTATACAGACACTATGAATTCGGACGAAAGACAGCTGAAGCTCTTAGCGACCAGGCCAGAAGAAACCCCGACACGGAAGTTCAATCGACGCTTCTTCGACAAAAGGAGAGAGGGAAGCGTGTATTAAAATGGAATGAAACCTTAGTACTATGCTGGCAGTCGAAGCTTGAACGATTTGAGAAGAGAAGAGCATATTTGGAAAGGGCGATATATGAGTTGACCATGCTGTGCAGAGACGAGAGGCTGATGAGATGCACTTGGAACATCAAGGTTGGAATTGATTGTGAGTTCCACGATACCTTTAAATCTATTTTGGCATGATGAGTATGCTAATATATCAGGGTTCCCAATGTTCTTGTGTTTATGTATCTTTGTTGGGGTTGTAGAAATCAGACCCAGAACTAGGGCTGTTGTTCCTAATACTAAAAAACTAACATTCTCAGATCTTCCCGCCGAACGTGGGTTTTTTTCTGAATTTTCCCCTCCATTCGGGTTGTTCTAGGAGGTCTAAGACACCCTTTCCTTCTTTATCCTCTTATCCCCAAAAACATTTTTAAAAAAAGCAATGCTGACTCCATGACCATACACCCACAGTAAGAGCCAAGATCTGGATGTTTGCTGCTCCAGGCCCACGAGTTATCTTCCAAAATGCCGCTAACAATAAAAACGGGTTACCGCTCCTGGGTGTAAACAAGGAGTCTCGACATATTGCAAAGAGGCAATATACACCTATTCACCTTCCATCTCCCAGATTGGCTCATTCCCCGGCAAATTATTTCGCCTTCCTTTATGTTGATCTCAAACGAGACACAGTAGTTAGAGATATAAGCGAAAATATGAATCCTCGGGCATACACCGCGCGAACTACATCCCAAAGGCACCCTCTCTTTCGCGAAGTAGGAAGTGTGTTTACCGATTCTTGCATCAGGCACTTCTGGGGTCTTGCACGAGTGGAAAACCTCACTCTTTCTTTCAACCTGGAACGGGATACATGGCGAATTTTGGAGCCAATGCTATACTGCTGTCCGTCACTCAAAGTCCTAAATATGGTTCCAGAATCGCAACTAGGGCCAGGGAAGAGATACAAGCCTGTCCCCCGAGACGGCCGCATGTTAAGACTCATACCAGTGGACGACCAACTTGTAGACTATGTTAATCTTCGCTTGAGTTGGATCAGTCATCGGAAGATACGCACCGAAAAGGCCTCGCGAGGGGCAAGGCAGCTTTCAAAATTCCATTCGGCAGCGAAGGATCTGAAAGATTCCGTTTTACCTTGTTTTATCCACGTACGAGACTGTACCGCTTATTGGAAACCGGAAGTGCGCGTATGTATAGTTGCTAACTGGGTACCAAAATCTCGGAGAAGTCCCAGGTACAGCGGCTGGCATTCTCGGTATCTGTCTGGGGATTCATTCAGTAGAGAGTATATCGGAGATGATGGAATGCACCACAGGGGATTTTTGGAGTCTTTGCGGCTGGGGGGCGAGGATTGTCTCTTGAGAGATAGATACGAGGGAGTGGAGTTCATGTTTAAGGAAGATGAAAATTGATGTTTGGTATTTGAAGGATTGGAGATGCAAACTGATTTCTGGATTCTTACTAGCCACATTTTACAGCTCATCCCACACTCGACTATTGTTTTAAAGATCTATCCCCTCAACTGCTATCAGGATCGCACTATCCGTGCACCCTTTTTCTACACCTGTTTTACCTTAACAAATATTTGTAAAAAGAACATTAAAGCAGATAGGTAACTCCTTCGAGTGTCTCTCAGCCTCTATAGATTTTTTTTCAACTTGAAATTTCTACTTCGCTCAATGCAGCGTTTTCAAGTGTGGGCACGGACTAGTGCCATATGTTCTTCACAAGTGGAAGGCTGAGATATTCCAATAAACTCCACTTTGTGATAAGATCAAACTCGAAGTCTGTAACAAATTCTCGTCGCTCTCGATCTTCCATAAATTTTAACTCTTGATTGGCGACCACGAGTGCATTGTAACTTCCCATAATTCTACTCCTACTGCATGATTTGCTTGTCAAACATACCCAAAATTTCTACCTACTACTTTTCATTCCCAAGTTCCCTAACCCACTCCTTCCTCAGAGGCTTGACCACCTTCCCACCCAACTGACTCACCAACCTCCCCAAATCTTCCCCGTTTCCAGTCAACGTTTTCAAAGCCTCTGGTCCCCAGATACCAATCAAAGGTTGAATAACCCCACCCTCATTCACGAAACAAGTCACGGGCTCTTCATACTCCAGAATAAGCTGTTGTAAGGCCGCAGGTCCCAATGATGGATAGTCACAACTCGTTATGAGAAATTTTGAATCCGGGAATTGGAGGTGTGCTGTTTGTAGTGCTATGATGGATGAGTGATTCTCCTTTTCTTTGTCGCTGAGGATAAATTTCAAGTTTGGAAATTCTTGAGGGGCAAGGTCGTAATCGTGATCATGATGTGATTGATCGGTCTCGTTCTGATGTTGTAGATTATCGGTTGAAATTGCTTCTTTCTGTGATTCTGAGTGGATAGAGACGTATATTGTTTTGGCACGTGGCAATACTTCGTGTAAGGTTTGAAGCGAGTGTTCATATGAAATTTTGTTGTTCGGAAGGGAGAGAAGTTTTTTCCCAGTCCCTTCTTGTGTGGGGTCTCCCCCTATCAGGAAAAGGGGTTTGAGAATCGGGCCGTCTGCGTTGTATTCCATTTCTAGAGTCATAAGTGAGAGTGTGTTGCGATGGAGAGAATGTGATTTGGGGAAGAGGAGGCTGAGATAAATGGGTTTGAGCTGACTAATAAGTGACCGGGGATTGGATAGCATGCTGAGGAAATTATGAGGTTAAGTTATTTGTAAGTGAGTGTCACACATTAGTCAGGACACAGAAAATTGAGTTGGGAAAACGACACTTTTATTCATACGCCGTCATAACCGCGCTAATCCGCGAGATTCTATCTTTGAATAATATACAAAAGAAGTTAAAAGGGGACTCGAAAGAGTCAAAGAATTGCAAAATGCAAAGTATATACAAGAAATAAACACTTCTATCATGAACCCATATTCATATCAATGTCAGAGAATTAACACTGGATTTTGTGTCTCCAAAGTCGAGACAAGCCATCTCATCAAGCTTAGTTGGACATACGGAATCGTCCACCGAATCCACTTGGTTGAGCAGATCCAGCAGCGAAAGAGTTGGTTGGCTTAGCACCTCCTGCTACTCCAGTTCCGTGACCTTGGTGACCATGATGCTTTCCGGTTCCTGTAGGTTTGGCAACTCCAGAGTGAACACCAGTTCCGTGCCCGTGGTGACCGTGGTGCTTTCCGGTTCCAGTAGCTTGGGCAGCTCCAGATTGAACACCGGTTCCCTTGACCTTCCTGACCTCAAGAGCGTCACCAAATAGCTTTGGGAATCCACTTGGGGCAGCATCTCCCTTAGAGAATGAACCCTTGGAGAAAGAACCAGTTGGTCTTGGGAAACCGGCAGAGTGAGCACCAGTACCGTGAGCATGTCTGTGATGACGTCCTGAAGGTGCAGCGAAGCCACCCTCGTGGTTACCTGGAACAACGTCACGGGCGTGCTCACGACGAGCGATCGTTGCTCCGGTGTACTCGGTATCTGCGTGCTTGGTGTAGAAATAAGAGAGCCAAGACAAGAGAGTAGAGAGAGTGGTTCCTTCGGGTGGGCTGGAAGAACCAGGTGCGGAAGAGGAGGTGGATGGTTTTGGAGAGGTTGGGGTAGAGTCTCCGGACGAAACGGGCTTGGTGGGGGATGGAGCCTTTGTTTGGGTGGACTTTGAAGTAGCCTGGGCTAGAGAGGTGGTTGGGACGGTAACGGTGGTTGCTTGCTCTTCAACATTGGGAGAAACAGCGTTGATCTTAGCGCTCGAGGTCACTGGAACGCTTCCACTGGTCTTGACCTTGCATGCGGACTTGGACTTCTTGGTCTTTGAGGAAGTGCTGTTGGAGTATGGAATTCCTGAAGCAATGGGGCCAGATGGGACGGTAATACCAGCAGCGGACGAGGATTTTGCAGATGAAACGGCAGCGGCCTTAGTAATGGAAGCAACAGATGAAGCCTTGGTATTTATAACAACTGGGTTTGATAGGCCGCTTGAGGCACCAGAGTAGAGTGCTGGACCTGGAACGAGGTAGCTGGTAAGAGCAGTGTAGATGTTGACCAAGATACCGGCCTCAGTGGCGGTGTACAAAGCAGTTCCCAAAGTCCCCGATGGTGCAGTAGTTCCAGAACCGGTAATCTCGAGGTTGAAACATTGTGGGTAGTTCTGGGCTCCGTTGGCCTCACCAGCAGAATGGAGGGCAATAATTTCGTGACGGAGAACGTAGTTTCCTGGGGCGATGTCGGCTGGAATGGTGAGGGACCAGGTGTTGTTGTTGGCAATCACTTTATCAGAGGCCCAGTTTCCTGGAGCGGTAGTACCATCGATGAGACCGACTCCGTCAATCTTGAAGAACTCTAAAGCAGTCTTGTCAACTGTTGTGCAGTCTCCATTACAGTTGGCGAGGTAGTCAATAACAGGTCCGTGGTGGGACTCTGGCCATGTAGTCCATTGGAGATCGACAGTTCCACCTGCGGCAACGGTAGCTGAAGCTCCTGCATTTGTAGCACCGAGATGGCAGATAATATCAGAGGTAGCATAAGCATCTGGGGTAATTGGGCCGTTGCTTTGGTCTTTTGGTGTAGACCATCCAACGACCACGGGTGGTGTAGCCATGTATTGGAAGTTGGCGCTGTACCCTTGGTAGTCTATAGTTGGTTAGTAAAGAAGCAAGCTTTGTCGAATATGAGAGACTTACAAACACCATCGGCAACAATACCGGTGACAGTTCCGTGGGCAGCAATCTTAGAAACGAAGGCAAGTGCCCCTGCAACGGTGGCAATCTTTGAGAAGGACATTTTTGAAGGTAGGTAAATCAATTCTTCGCTCAGCGGTGATAGTTTTTGCTTCAAAAAGAGTGGTAAAAGTCAAGAATATCTGCCGGCTTCAATCGATGAAGAGATATCCTAATGAAAAAGAATGTGGGTGGTCTATAAAGAACGGGACCAAGAAAGAATGTGAGGATGAAGAGAGAAAGAGTAGATCGTGCCGAGATCTGAGATCTTATACATAACTGAGCCTGTATCAAACGGACAACGGGGAAGTGAGAGTGGCTCTCAAGGAGGAAGTTATTAGATCCACATTGTATGACTTTGACAGCTCTGCTGTCTTTCCACTGGAACAAATAGATGAAAAGCATGGGCTCACAATTCCACCTGCACTATAGTCGTCTGATATCGATGCCTCTCTGCGGCGCTTCCACGTGGGATTCAAGGGGTGGGACCAATCTGACCCTTTTGGGAGTGCTTATTTTACCAGATAAATATAAAATGGCAGATGAACCCATAAATTCCCCATACCGTGTTTAAAAAGACATCATGGCGGAAGGGCACAGCAAATCAACACCTATGAAATCTAAACGCACCCCATAAATATAATTTGTTTCCTTGGTGAGAAAGTGACGTTTCTTAGGGGAGATTACCGGACCAATGTGCGGACGGAGAAACATTTTTCGAAACAGGGTGACAACGGGCCTTCATCTATTTCGCGCAGACACGCAATCCGCCATTGGACGAAGATCCACCCTTACCGAGATGCTCGACCTGGCCGGTGGATTATTCCGACTTCATGCCACTTCTTGGGAGTTCAGTTGAGGGAGGTTCTGGAAAGGCTTTTTTTGGCGGGTGGAAAATTCAGATGAAACATCACAGCCTCCCGCTCTCTCCGAAGTTCAGTCCGAATCCCGATGTAAACGAGGCAAGAAGGTCTCTTAATATAGAGGAACATGCAAGTCTCTGAATGACATAATGTGACAAAAAATGTCTATTTGTGAAGCATCTCAGGATGGCATGCAGGGAGGAAGAGAAGTGTGATCAAAAGCCGCGGAGACCCCGGAACAATCCTCGGGTAAAGCAACCGAATCCCGGGAAGCTTCCGAGAACTGAAAACAGCAACGGTATATAAAAGGTTGAGGATTCCAAACAAAACTTATCCAAGTTCCAAAGTGTTCTTTAAGTAGACAGGTACCTTTATTAAATTTCCTTGAGCGAGAAAATTATCTGGAGACAACAATCCGAAATATGTTTTCGTTATTGTGTATGCTTCTAGAATCGCACAATTCTATTCATCAGTACCCCATGAAATACCCACAAAATTGAACAAGGCAGATTCTTCTGAAAGCTCTCTCAACATAAATTGAACAAGGAGCACGACTATTTATTTGTCTGCCTGCAGTTCTCTAATGCTGTCAATGGTTGCTCAAGGCCTTTCCTCAAGGAGTAACTCATTGAATAAAGCCCCTTTCAAAGGGTAGCTCGTCAATAACTTACACGTTCACAAGAAAACAGAATTAAAGCTTAAATATGATGGAGAAAGAAGATCATTACTATTCTAGCTATCCCTAGATAATCCTCAACGAACGCTCCAGATTACTCAGTTTCACAAGTACAGAATTGAGTCTATCCAGATATTCCTTGTTTGAACAGCTTTCACCGGCCTTGGAAAACACAGTATTGATCAATGTCCATAGGCGATAACCAGGCTCAAGTACCATGTGCTCGAGTGCATTCTCGTCCAACGACACCGTCGCTATTATTGTCTTACAATAAGGACACAAGAACTGGATCACTGGGTGATGGGTGGCTGGGATTCATTGACATCAAGAAGGATGATTTGCCAGCTCAGGAGACAGGAAAAACACATTTCGTGGCCACATGGCTCCACAGCTATTCTCTGCCATTGTCAATTTTCATAAGAATCGTAACACATGGGGCACATTCTCGCCCGGTTGCCGTGTTGGTATGGGTTTTCGTTTTGCACGGCTATTGGATGTTGACGAGATGCCTCGATAAGCCTAGAATGCTGTGGAATGTGCTGAGATTGCAAAATTATTTCGGAGAAGGGTCTTGTTTAAAGTAGAAGACGGAGAGTGGAAGGTGGAGGGCGAGAAAAGTAAATCGGGACCGCGAAAGATATACCCCCTAAGCGAGAAAGACACAAGAGCATGTTTCAAATACAAATTTGAAAGAAATGTTGTCGCGCGTCCTTCCACCGGGAGAATATTTATTGAAAGGATATGTTTTGGGTGTTGTTTCATACGAGAAGGGGTTTAGAACATCATTGTTCCGATTTCCTTTCAAAGTTACACTGAATACATCGTTCCTTTCTCCCTTGTACGTAAGTGACACTGATTAAAATAATCATTTGATAAGTAAGAACCAATTTAAAAATGAGAAATATCCTGTATTAACTAGACATTAAATATAAGAGATCCTTGTTTCTCTCATCTAATTTGCTCTTAATTGTACTCAAATAACTAATGTTCTTTCCTCCCAAAGTAAAAAGCTCATATGTCTGAGATACTGCTGGGTAGAGAGATAATTTCCTTTATCAAATATAGTACATGAGTGTAACCATCTATAACAGAAGGTTTCCTCGTCGTTGAAGTTTCTGATTTTACCAGTCCTCCGAGTGTATCAAACCCGAAATTTGAGACCAAATTGTGGATCGATAGTCGCTACAAAAGAGAAATGCAATTATACTAATTCCTCCTGGCTCTTCTCACAAATAAAGTCTCACGACCCAAATCAATACTCAGGTATCTTTCCCGGACTTTCTTCCCAACTTTCTTGGGACCTGTTCAGCTGACGGTTCAGTAGATCTGAATATTCCTTAAATCATAACTGGAGTGGATTTGAAAGAGTCTTTATACAACTTTGTATACACTGCAAATTCTCTATTAGAAATACATGACTATGCTGTTTAGCTCATTGATACATATTTGAGTGATTGAGGAGCCCTATATTACTTATAGAGTGTAATATTCATTACTACAAAAAGAAAGAAATTACAGCTTTTGCAGGAAAAGAGAAATACTTTTTTTAGTAGTATAATAACATGCTGAAATTTTGAGAAGAGAGGTTGAACACTTTCGCATAGTATATTCTAATGCAATGGCCATAATCTTTTGTGGTGTATTTCTTACAATTCTATTATTTCAAACATGCCTGAAAGTACAGCTAAATAACCACCAAACTCCATCGAATTTTCAACTTTGTTTTTGTCAAGCTTTAACCCTAGGATAACTGTTCGACGAAATGGACAAGTGATGAACCACACGTTACGTTCTATAACTGAATCTATCCAGTTATAAATACAGGTGAGACAAAATTCATGATTGCAGGGAGATAAAACTGTTTCTTTCCATTTCCTCTCTTCATAGGATTCAAGACATATCAGACAGACTCTCCCTGTGTCATCGTGTTCTTTGTGAAGCAGTTCGGAAGTCTTTCGAAGCCCTTCGTCTGTTTCCCATGCGCGGTGACATACTTGACAAATGTCACAAATCCCTTGTTCTTCTGAAGGGGTCCTGGGGATCTCGACGTTCCCTGTTGTTTCTGGGACATCAGAAAGCTCCGCAGAATCGCCTCTGCCAAAACCAGTCATATTCAAAGCTGGTCCATCGTTGTCAGTCCAGTTTGGCTCATCAGAGTTGGTTGAAGTTCCCGTGGAATCTGGTGCATGCACACCTTCCGAGGTCGAAGTTCTAGAGGGTCTCGTAGAGGGAGCTTCTCCTACAGGTCCTTCGCTTGGAAAACCTTCAGAATCTACGGGATCTTCTCTGGCAAAAGCAGGTCTCAAGAGGAACCCCCCATGATACGCTCACCAGTCCGCTGATTCTATGGGAGCTAGTAGGCTGTTGATGGTATCGTCGGAAAATCTTTCGATAGGAGCCATCGCTGTGTTTGATAGTCCGTTCAATTAAGTGGTGGTAGTGAGGTGATGCAGGCTGTTGATTATCGTTTCCTACAAGGAGCGACATGTTTGTGAAAGCAAAGTTGACGTGACCAGAAGAGATGTAGATTGTTTGGTTTGGGTTTTGGTTGGAGAGAAAAAATGCAAGATGAGTGTGATCTTACAGTTACAGAGTTATTTATGCTCGTAAAGGTTCCTTGAATCTTGTGGCGAAGCTTTCGTCTGTGAATTGTTTCGAAGTTTACGTGATTCATCATTGAGCCTGTGAATAGTAGAACTTATCGAGAAGGACAAAATGCACCTTGCGGCACGAGTCATGATTGTGAGGACCAATGACAAATTTCAAGTTTTCCCAAAGCTATACATTAAGCGGTGTAGTGCTCGCGCATGATATGGACATGAAATACCAGTTCAACACAAATTATGATTATTGCACTGAATTTCGGAGGATGACAAAACTAGCCGTCGAATCAAATTAAAATACCACCGAGCGATACCCAAATTGTAGTAGACAAAAGTGCTCGTTCTGAGACCAGCTCACTAACCAACCCACCCCTGGCAGAATAAAGAAGCTCAACTTCACGAAGCATCATCTGGGTCTTCCCTATTACCACTGCATCAATAACCTCGAAAGCTCAAGAATTATCAGCTCGACGTCAACTTTTCCTTTTTCAAGGTTCTTGCTCTCCACACTCTTCTCAGCCAACAGATAAGTATCAGGATTGATACCTCGAAATTTTTCCAAGAGCTGGGGAACCAAAGGAGAGCGATCTAAAGTGTTCGGATAATTCTTCCACAGCCTCGAAATCAGAGTCAAAAGATTTCCATAACTTTTCGGGTATCTATCCAACACCTGGAAATAAACAAGGACCACCTTCTCAAAGAAATCCCGAAACTCTTCGATGTCAACGCTTTTGGTTTTAGCTATCTCATCTGCATTGAAACTAAACCTCCAGAACGGTCCGTTGCAACCAGGACAAGTCATGCAATCATTGAACTTATTGCGGACATTGTTCTTCATGTAATCAAGAAGACAGGTAAGACAAACTTTTCCCTTGCAGGGGAGTAAAATAGTCTCCTACAATTTGTACTTTGAGTATGGTGCGCGACATAAACGGCAAGCTCTCCGAGGTTGATCGATCTCCATGTGCTTTGGGATATCGCATTCTGAACCTTTAGAAGTGGAGTCTGCCTTGTCTATCGGTCCTGGCTCAATGGGGTTGACAAGAGTTTCAGTGGATTCAAGGGCATGTACGTTTTCGAACGTCATGTTTTGTGAAGTTCTTGGAGGAGATGGCTCATTTTTAATATCCTCTGGTAAATCAGTATTTCTCTCGGAGGAGTGCACTGTACCGGCCCTAGCTAAAGGAGGTCTAGGAACAACACCCCCTGCTACGCCCAGCAGTCCATTAGCGATATAGTTATTATTCGAGACTTGAGATTGTCTTCGAAATATATTTCGATAGGATCCGTCTTGATGTTGGATGATGCGCTCGATCAAGTTAGGACGGTGTGCTGTATGGTTCTCGCCATCGCGGTTTTGCTGATTATCATTTCCGATGAGATGCGGCATTTTTGCAGAAGTATGATGTTGTTGTAATCGTAAGGGATTCAGATTCAGTAGACTGAGTGCTGGTTAAGGAAGTTTCAAAAGAAAATGATACACAGCCAGACAAGTATTTATACTCGTGAAAAGTCGCTTGAGCAAATAAGATAGACCTCGTGAATACCTGGAAGCACTCCCTAGAGTTCTTCGTGATTGTTATTTTGTCTCGGCGCAACAAAATCAAATGACAATAGAAAAAACCAATAACCTTCTTGGTGGGTACACACAAGTTACGTGGGAGACAATTGATATAAATGTCTTGAGTTTATTCTTCTAACCCTTCCGTGCTTATAATTAAAATTGCTGTAGATTGTTTTAAACAAAAAAGTAGAGTAGGTGCAGTGTGAGCAAAGATTAATCAAGAATCTGATTAATAATCTGATTAACGTGATTAGATTAGATTAGAGTATGATTGACGAGTCTCTTAATTAGATTAGATTAATTGATTTTGATTAATCAGATTAACTAATGATTAATTGATGATTAAAACTCTATAATAATATAGTTTTCGTTGTCTCTCCTTTCTCCTTCTCTTCCTTCCCTTTTCCCTCTCTCTTCTATAAAGCCTCTATTAGTTATGGTCTTATAAGAGCACTTTATAGGTAGTATTGAAATTCTACTTCTTAGATAAATAAGCATTACTCCGATACCATCCCGAGGCACTGCCTGGCCTCCGGTAGCCCCGGCCCGGTCACATAAGTACATTAATCATTAATTAATTATTAATCTGATTAACGTTGATTAGATTAGATTATATTATGATTAATACCTGAATCCCTTGATTAGATTAGATTAATGGCCCATTAATCTAATCTAATCTAATCATTTCTCACACTGAGTAGGTGCCGAGGAAAACAACTTCTTTTGCACTCAAAATAGAACGATTGGCTCAGTATTGAAGTCCAGCTCACCAACTTACTTGTCCATTCACGAATTGGCGGCTTCCTTTTCATTCCCTAACTGACTAGCTCAACGGATGTGTTTAGTAGAATTTGCGCGTTGAGGTGAGACGTGCTCTTGGGTTTTGTTCAGGGATACATTCTTGATGGAAATACGTTATTTAATTTGAGTGAGAGAGGTGGTTAAATTTGAGTGGTGTTGAGTAGGTTAGAATAAGAGTGGTTGATGGCTAATTGATAGTGTGAAACGTGAGGTTGAAAGGAAGGGTGGACTGATGGGTAGTCATCTGCGTTGAATCATTTGGAGATGACAATCAACCCACTATCTATGTAGAGCAAGGCCCTGATACTTGAAACTGTACACTATAATCACGCTATACAACGTGGAGTAAGGGAGGTAACGGAATGATCACTCCAGCGGGTGAATAGAGTAAGATGAATCATGTAGTAAAGTGTTCTTAGTATTGTTTTTCTGTGATTATTCTACTCTGCACTATACAATCAGTACTCAAGTGCGTATAAGTAGCAGTTAAGAAAACAGGCCAAGGAACCCCAATAAATAGTAAGACAACTGCGATGTGATTCTTGCACACACGAACGTATTAGGCCCCGCCATACATTTTGGTCATAACCTTCATAAAAAGACATCCATATGCTTTGTCCCTTCGTACGCCAATCCCAATTTATATCCCACCAGTTGTATCTAGAATCAATCGATCAACAATTTATGATTCGTATGATGGGGACGTCGAGTCGAAGGGAAGCATCCCAAATCCAGTACGCCGAAAGAATTATAACCCATGATTTTCGTATCGACAATTTGATTTCGTAAGGGCGAGTAAACGATTCGAAGTCGCCAGCATATCCTCGAATAGAATCGGCCCACCTCCACACCTCCTCACTTTCCCTCTCCCCCGCTATAGCTGCTCGGCTCGGAGACGATGCCCTCTACAATAACTCCCACGCTCACAATCTCTGTAAATCCATTCTCCTCGCCCACCTCATTCTTGGCCAACTCGGGACTCAATTGTTTGACGTAATGTTTCCTCTTCAAATCCTCTCGGTCCCAACTCATTCGTCTTGCACTGCTGGGTCGCCATGTTTCATTGGGACTATGCATGTGTTCGCCAATGGAGTTTCGTCGGCCGTCGGGGATGGCAACGCAGATGGGTTCTTCTTTTTTCTCCTGATCGGAGGTAGGGGAGGAGGAGAGGTCGTTGGTCTTGGTTTGTGTAGTGGTCATTTGATTTGTTTGTTATTTTGCTTGTTCTGGTAGTAGCGGAATGGTTAGCAGTGTAGAAGTGTACAAGATACCAAGGATATCAAGGGAGAGAAATGGACCAACCTGTATTTGATCTCTCAAGATGGTGTGTGCAATTGTCACACATTGCAACCCAGGCTCTCTACATATACCGCACCTCAACGTGGCGAACATCAGACCATTCCCCCGCCCCGGGTCGATGGTAACACTAGAACAAAGGCCGAGAGCATTCCGCGGACGTAAACTGTTGGGACAAGGGATACAGTAACATGATTTCAATTTGCCAAAAACAGCAGATTATGACGAGGAGAGGGGTAACAGGAGCTTGATTGGTAGTGGCGGTCGTGATGGTGGGATGAAATCAAGCAGTCGTACTGATATCGGTCAGGGTGGGAGGCTTTTCAGCCGTGCCTTTCAGGGGCTTGCTATCTTAAGCGAGCTCGGAACCCCTCGGAGACCACACCGAAATGCGGGGAAATTATGATTTACGTCAAGGGTCTCCTCAACAACTTATATTTAGAACGCTATACAATTGAGAGTATCTGGCAGCATAATTATGGAAGATGAAGAAATTTTGAAATTTTCTTAGTATTTTTTGCATATTCAACAAGGAAATGCCGGGAATCTGAAGAGGACCTCTAAGTCTTTCATCATCCAATGGAAGACCTAATTCTGACAGTAGGTGAATAGTACCCGGGAAGGTAAACAAATATGACGCCGCGCTATGCTGGGTATGACGATTATAAACTACAAAAAGAGAAAGAACCATGGATGCTAAAAAGCAACCAGATTGCAGTTGAAAAAAGGAAAGCAGTTGTACAATACATACGCCACAAGAGAGTACGGTGCGAGTGGCAGAGTTGGTGGTATGAGATGTGAAGAATAGAAAAACAATCATTTCATGCTTCAAGGGGTGCGAGGTCGCTTCCAGTAGTATTGCTATTTGTATGATTAGCCTTGATCTTAAGGAATGGAAATTGGTGAGATTTACCTTGTGTTGCTTGCGGCAATTTCTCAAACTTGGTTTTCTCAGGCCATCAACAACAGCTGCTCTTCGTTGCTCATCCATATCCATGTCCGGAATGTAATAGTATTCGCTCTCCAATGGCTTCCCCGCGGCATCTTTTCCCTCTCGATGAATCTTTCCAATGGAGGGCGCAGCGTCAAGAACCATGCAAAGTTGGCCCTTGGTGAGATCTTTGTCGGCATTTCCACCTTTGAGATCTGTTGGAAGATGATTCATAATCACAGACAATGGCGTAGATGAGAGTCGCGAGAAGGCGAGTTGGTTGACCACATGATTGACGATTGGGACTGCTCTAGCTTCGCTGATGCTCTCGGGGGTTGGGTTTGGCTTGGAAGCTTTCTTGGATCGAGGCATTTCTGGTGATCCAGTCGCAGTAAATGATGCCATGCGAGAGGAGATGTTAGCCCCGAAGGGCCCAAAAGAGTGTACAATTGGATCGTTCTCTTCGTCGGGGTCTTGTTCCTCCTCTTCTTCGTCCTCCTCCTCTTCGGGTTCGCTGAGATCGCTGGAGTGGTCATCAAGAGGAGCTGGAAATGATGTTGCAGCTTGGGTAGAAATCATTGAGACTCCAGCATCGAATCCCGATTTATTTTCTGGGCAGGGGGAAGCTGAGTCTTCATACACCTTGACCACGCTTGGCTCTATATCATCCGAAAACAAATTTGCTAAGTTGGTTGCAGACATGCTTGGTCCAGCAGGAGTGGGCGAGACTGGCGACTCAAGACGGGCTTGGGAGCGTTGTAACGGACTCGAATGAATGACTTGGCCACGAGCACTGACTGCTGTAACGTGAGCTCGAGTTGGCGAGTTCTCCTCATCCCATGAAGATTCGGCTCCAACTGATAACTCTTTACTATCAACGACACCTGGCCATGCGATCAACACACGCGCGTCTTGGACATCCAACATTATCTCTGCGTATTCGGTGGCGGAGGTGAAAGTGTCATCTTTGGCCAATTCCCATGTTCTTCCTTGACAGTGTACCTTGACCCCATTCCAACCTTTGCATACTATCTCAACCTTGTTGGGTTCGAGAGGGACGGACGCGGGAATATATCGAGCTTCGACGTGAACGCGTGAAATGAGTCGATTGGCGGACAATTGGTAGTTGGAGGAGGTACTGGATCTGCCCATTCGCAAAATGTCTCCATTCTCTGAGAGGTGAACAGAGGGGACATCAGATAGTGGAGCTCGTTCCGAGATTGAAGAGTGGGCTCGAGGCGAACTCGGTCTTCCTTGTGCGCGTGGAGGGGACGAGGAGAGGATTCCTGTAGTTGAGGTTGGAATTGGAGTTGGGTATTTGGCGTATGCTGCTTCTCGTCGGGAAGGGGAGGATCGTGCTTGTCTTTTGGAAGGCCGAGGTAGTCCTGGAGAAGACGAGAGTGGCTCGAAAGCGGGAAGCAGAGATGGAGCGGGACGCTTTACTCCTGCGACCGGAGGAAAACTCGAGAGAGAATTCATCTTGCTTGGGGAGGAGTCCATCATGGCAGGCCACCGATAGAGGGACACTTCCCAACAGCAAGCACTCTTCTACGCGGTACGGAAAAAAGCGCGAGTTGGTAGAGGAAAGGTCGCGTCGACTTATAGAATTGATATTGACTCAATTGGAAGTCGAATGGGAGGTTTTGAGGAGCGCACAGCGATTGAAAATTAAGTTGGGATTGGAAAAATATTTGAAGAGGTGAAGAGTTGAAGGTCACGAAGAAGGTCGTCGGGCCATTAAGAGAGTGGATTGTCGCGCCTGGTGTTCCAGCGCGTTGAAAAATCGCTTAAGCTTGGGCAGGGCAGGGAATGACGTGAAGCGAACGCCTTTCTATACCTCCCGAGCCAGCAAAAAGTCCGTTTAAATTCGTGAGAATTAGTAGGTTGGTTTGAATATTCAAAGAAAATCATTTACCCAATTCAAATTTGAGTAAAGTTGATCAATGGTTGAGTGGTAACCAAAGTCAACGCGTTGTTGGATCCCAATGAGGCATCTCGTCTTATCCCGACGGAGGCTGGGAAGTGGTAAAAACGCGAGCAAGTCCCGCTCTCTACACGCGCTGAGACAAGCACTCTGAACGTGCCATTTGTTCTAATTGTTCTGTCTGACTCCATCACACATCCACTGTGCATGCATATCCTTTTCCAAGTTTTTTCTGCTGCAGAAAGAGGAGAAAAGCTTCGCAATCTTTGGTGAGGGCTGGCCGAGGTGGAAAGCGGTGTGAGTGAGTATAAAGTTATCCCCGCACTTGTGCAATTAGTGTGCAACCATCACGTGCTCCTCTTGCCCTCAGAAATGATTTATGGAGGCTCTAAATCACAAATTGAAAACGGAAAATAAATCCCTTTTCATCTCCATGCGGATTTCCAAAATCTTAGCTTCAAAGTTGTCGCAGTGCATGAAAATCCAATGAGACGTCCATTGGCCGAGGTGAAGGAGGGGTAGGTTATGCTGAGTAATAAGGTGGGGCAGGCAGAAGACCGAAGGGGAAAGGCCTCGGAACGGGATAACGTTTAGCCTTTGCTAGAAAAAAATTAACCAAACGACTTTGCGGGCGAATGTACTCCACAGCTTGAACATTTCACGATTGCGCCGACCGCAAACAAACCACCCTCAACCTCCCAACCGCAATCCGCCATTGCGCAGATCGATACGATGGCGCCAACTTCGAAGCCATTGACCACCAAGGTCGAGAGTGGCTCACCTTACCAACTGAGTTCGGAGCAAGTAAGAATTCTGAGCTTCCCCAGAAACACCCAAGTACTAATTTGCACCAGGTACTGAAAGCATCAAAAGCTCTTCTCAGCCACATGGGAGCGGTAAAGAAGGAGGCATCAAATACAACCGAGAAGAAGAGCTTGATCGCGGACGAGGAGGACGATGAGACCGCCACCCCCGTTTGGCTCACTCTCTCCACCAAAAAGCACATCGTCGACAAGAAGCGCCTAAAGCCTAGCAAGATCGCCATTCCTCACTCCCTCAACTCTTCTGAGAACACTACTATATGTCTCATCACTGCCGATCCACAACGCCAATTCAAGGACATTGTCGCATCCCCCGCCTTCCCATCTGCGCTCGGCGCTAGAATCACCAAAGTCGTGGGAATTGAGAAGATCAAGTCAAAATACAACCAATACGAGAACCAAAGAAAACTCAAGTCTGAACACGACATTTTTTTGGCCGATGAGCGCATCGTTACCTATTTGCCAAAACATCTCGGAAAGACTTTATATAAAGGCACAGCCAAAAGACCAATTCCAGTTTCCCTCACAGCCGCAGTCTCGAGATCAAGCACGCGCACAAAAGGACCCGATAGTGTCGGAACCCCAGAGAAGGTAGCACAAGAAATCGAGAAGGCGCTTGGAGGAACCTCAGTCTATCTGTCACCAACTGCATCTACATCCATTCGAATCGGTTACTCCAACTGGGATGCGCAAAAACTTGCAGAGAACATTGAGGCTGCCGCCAATGCTCTGATTGAGAAGCACGTTCCGCAAAAATGGAGAGGTGTCAAGGCTTTGCACATCAAGGGCGAATCTACCGCTGCACTTCCAATCTGGCTGGCTGATGAGCTGTGGGTTGATGAGAAGGATATTTTGAATGAGGAACAAGCAGAGGAAGTCGCCAAGGCAAATGTTGGAAAGAAGCGCAAAGCAGTCGAGCAAGTGGTTGAGGAAGTGGCTAAGACAGAAAAAGTCAAGACACCAAAGAAGCAAAAGATTGTTCCAGAGAGCAATGACGATACCCTAGATAAGGAAATCGCATTACGAAAAGAGAAGCTAAAGAAGCAAAAGGAGGAGGCAGCTAAGGATGTGGCAGACGATGTTCCCAAGGCATCGAAAAAGGCCAAGAAGACTAAGAGAGTGTCTACTTGAGGAATTCTCTCGGTGATGTTTAGATTGTCGAAGCATTTATGGGGCGTCTTGGAGTACGGAAGGAGATGGTATTTTACGACTGTGGCGTTGGAAGAAAATGTGTATTCTCTTTCTGAAAAGTTTGCTCAAACCTGAGGTAAACTTGCTATTGATAAATATTCTATGCCAATAATACAATTTGGTATTCAATTCAAAAAACGCCCTATGCTACACATAAAAAATCACAAGTCCTGCTGCCAAGAATAGCGAAGCTTCTCTGCATCGTCCGTATCGAATTTCCTTCCATAAGGACCATAATACTTCTTGAACACGTCTTCCAAAACCTCATCGCTCAAGCTCATATGCCCTCCCTCGGTAAGCTCAAACTTGAGAGCGCCCTTCTTGTCCAGATTCTTCAACCCAATCCAGTCCTCCTTATAAATCTCCCTATCTCTCAAAAGAGTAGTCTCAGTCCCATTTACCTCGGCAAACCACCCCGTCTCCTTGGGAATAACAGTCTCATCATCCTCAAACATATACATCACAAACCTCTCCAACTTCTCCAGGTTCTCCTTGTAAGTCTGGTTCTTGAGGATGCGTTCATTGTTGATATCGGCAAGGAAATTGGAGTAGAGGAGATAGTCCTCATACTGCAACGGATCCCTAAAGTACTGGGCGGGCACTAATCGGTTCTGCACGAAGCTCGACCAAGTATTTGACCGCAACAATCCTTCCGCGCCCCTACACAACCAATCCGTCGTTCCACACTGCTGGAACTCCGCGATCCCGTTATGTTGACTTCCAAACGTCACCAAACTTCGCACAGGCGGGAAATTACATCTCTCGATATACCCTCGAAGTAGTTGACCGCCTTGTGAGAAACCGAGAGCGTCGACTGCGGGCGCGGTGGAGAGAATAGGGTGCGCGGCGAGGTCGGAACAGACCTTTTCGATTTGGAGCGTTATGTTTCCGAAGAATGTTGCTGAACGATCTGCGGAGGGGTCTTCGTCGAGACGGATTATGTAGGTGAGAGTTCCTGGGTTGATTTCTTCGGCGAGGGTTGCTACGCTTTGGAGGCCTTCTCCTGCGTAGTTGTCGCCCAGGCCGTGCCAGATTACGAGGGGGAGGGGCGTATCGTTGTCATCGTCGGAAACAATGTGGGATTTGGATGAGGTGGATGGGAGCTGAATTATTGAAGATGTGGCGATAGTTGAGGCTGCGAGTATGGAGAGTATTTTGGTAAGAGGCGCCATGGTGTTGGTTGCTGTTGATGAAGCTGTTGATGTTGTTGTGTTGTAGAAGAGCTCTTGGGGGGGGAAGCTGATAAGGAGCTCAGCTGTACTGTAGCCTGATACAATCTGCCTTATGACCGGTTTCATACTGGATGAAGGCCTAAGGCCATCAAAGCTTCCCGCCAGCTTCCCGCCTAAACCTCACCTACCTTCAGTGCTTCGACACCTTTAGTTTTGATATTGTAGAAGTTTCATGAATTCTAACGCATATGATGTTTGATTGACTTTTCCTCGTCCCCACTCTCCTCGATCGGACATCGTATGTTTGCTACATAGGTCAGTTGCTGCAAAGCTGCGTACAAGTAACACCGAGGAACAAAATCGAGCGATCTTGAACAACTTCTTGCCTTCCTTTTCGTACTGCCAGTTGGAGTTATTGCCTTGTTTGCTCAAATCTTTGTCAATCTCTCACAACCAAAGCAAGCTTAAGTTAACAGATGAGGAAGGAATTCATTCATCCGCTGCTGTGCTGCAGTAGGACCAAAGATAGGCTTACGTTTGGGTGTACGTTTCTACTTTCTGGCATCCTTGGTAACACCGTGTTGAATCCAGCCAACGAGATGAGAAGCAATGCAATTTTCCTTCTGATTTCTAGGCAGGTTTTGAATTTTTAATCTCGAGCCTAGTTCTGATGAAAATGCAGTCATCCACACCGTGTATTTCGGTTCCGAGAACGAACAAAACAAACAAACAAGCAACCAAAATAGTATCGAGGCGAAAGACATGAATACGAGTCTTGTTGGGGTGCATCATGATCTCCAATTGGTACGGAGAATACCCGAGTCTACAGTGTTATACAAGTACAGAGTCTCCGAGAACAGTAGGTCCATGTAAGCTGTGCGGCAGAGGAAACCGTTGGGATGGTCTCAAGGAATATAAATATGCAGCATGCCATGCCACATGTATCAATCAGATACCCCTCGTCATAGGTGCAACATAAGGCAACGTTTTGATTTGCTGACCAAGGGACTCAGTAGACTTTGAACATCAGTTATTCCCCGCCTCGTCCACAGTCTATTTGCGGCGGCATATACTTTCGTTAGCTAGCAATCAAGCACGACATGATTGCACTGAGAAATGATCTTTCCTCGTATCTACATCTACGGTTCCAGAATGACTGGTTTCCCCTGATGAAGATTCCCTTTTGAAGCGGCTTGAATATGGAGAGAGTCTCAGAGACTCTACCTTGGGTATAAAGTCTAGCCTGACTTCCTGTATTCTTCTCTTTTCATCAGCAGTTCTTTCGTTGCAACCTTGCACAATGTTGCTCCCCATTCTACTCACTCTGTTCTCTCAATTTCCTAGACTGAACACACAAGTCGTCGATCTAAATGGAATCACTTTGCTCGAAAAGGTTGAGGCAATGGAAAGACTGACTCTCGCTCCTCAAAACCTAGGACTTGGGGGACTCGTTACTCCATGTGGCCTGAATGCTGCTGGTCCCCCAAGTGAGCAAGAGCAAACATCCGCCCAGTGGACGAGGATTGTTTTTCATGACGCGATCACCAAGAACATCGCTGGACCAGGTCTAGGGTAAGGTTAAACTTTGTCCCCATCCTTAGACATGCCCTGATAATCGCAGCGGTGTTGATGCTTCTATTGGATTTGAATCAGACCGAGGAGAAAACATTGGTGTTTTTGTGAATGTTACGCTTTCTCAGGCAAGTTCCACACTTAATGATATGAACGCTGAACTAACTAGACCAGTTCAATGGATTGGTTACTCCATATTTGTCAATGGCAGACCTTATTGCGCTTGTAAGTCTGCTGGAAATCAACCACCTGCCTTTCTCCCAGTTTAATGACGTTGAAAGGGACTTTCGCTCAGCTTTGCTTCTTGTATCAATCCTAACCGATTTCTACCATTTCGAGTTGGTAGAATCGATGCCACAGGGCCCGGGCCAACCGGTGTTCCGGGGCCAGAAGATAGTTTAGCATTTTTGACTGCAGCATTCGCAAGAGCCGGGTTTTCTCAAAGTGAGATGATTCAATCCATGTGAGTTGTTCAACGGTTAGAGACAGGTTAACAAGAGAGATTGACACTACTTAGTGCCTGTGGACATTCCTTGGGGGGTGTTCACGCGACGAACTTTCCCAATATTGGTACGTCGTTGTACATACCCTTATATCCATGAAGGCGCTGATAATTAATCAACTTAGTCTCCACTAGCATTATCAATCAAACCAAGCAAGTAAAACATTCTATCTTGCCAGTGTTGTTCTAACTTTTAAGGAAGCACTCACGGCCGTGACTCTTTCGATAGTACGCCTGGTGTTTTTGATAATACCGTGGTTCAGGAGTATCTTACTGGTACAGGAAAACGGGGTGGGCCCCTAGTGACAGCTTCCAATGAAACTAGTCGATCCGATTTGCGCATATTTTCTTCAGACTACAATGTGACGATTGCAGCGATGTTAGTAAAGAGCAAAGCCCATGTTTCTTACGTTGACGTTTGTCTAGGTCCTCACCAACAACTTTCGAAGAGACTTGTTTTGCAATTTTTGAGAAATTAGCCAATACGGTTCCGGATACGGTTACACTCTCTGATCCCATTGTACCTCGAACTTGGCTTGTAATGGAAAGTCATCTTGATCTCAATTCAAATGGACTTCCAACATACTCAGGCATCCTCGTACATAACTCCATAACAGATACTGCACCAAAAACGGCAGCATACTCCTACATAACATCCGAGGGAGTGAGCACCGGAGAAAATATCAGTGGGGAAAAATGTATCTAATTGCATTTTCGAATTTTGGAAGGACTGCTAACCATGTTCTTAGCTTCCCGACCCAATGTTGCATTTGGCACAATCAGCTTCTACAATTTCTCCAACGTCTTGCTTAGCCCAGGTATCGCTTCATTCGATCTCCAGAACTCGTACTCCACGCCAATAAACTTAAATCTCTTCGTACTTCCTTCCCAAAGCTTCTGGGGTAGCAGTCCAGTTGACGGAATCGAAACTAGCCAATATCTTGTCCGTGCAGCAGTAAGCTCCACTCTGCGAACTCTTTCAACAAGTAACACAAGACTAACCCAATATACTCTATCTAGCTCCTGACAAACCTTGCTTCTTCCGGAACAGAGCTTACTACCACAATGTGGTATACCGCACCACAAACAGGATCGGTAGCTGTTCGCACTAGAAAGTTAACATTCTCGTTGACTTCGTTCGAGACTCAGGGCGCTTATACAATTTTTCAGGGGATTGCTATACGAGCTCCTGAAGGGTCCAACTGGGGAAAATATTTTCAGGTTAATTTGGGAACCGCGCAGGCTAGTGCCAGGGTGGACAACTCTTTATTTAAAGTTTGTAGGGGTAATGTTTTCCCCAGTTGCCTATGAAGCCTGGAGTTAGGATATAGGAAATAGTTCAAGAGCTTTACTGGGCAACTTCTTCGATTCATCACAATGATACCACGATTTAACCAAATATCAAGTTTGACGATCCTCATATTCCATCATTTTTGGTGTTTCTCCTCTGTATTGCACTGTAGTAACGGGGTTAGTAAGAGACTCGTAGTACTGTTGTCTCGTTTTTTTATTCTAAATGAACAAAAGCACTTGGACTTTTAAACGAGTCAATCGTTCCTAGAACTGGTCTCAATTGTTCTAAAAGATGTACCAAGTAGGGTGATGCCATAATGCTGTCTGAAATTTTGCAGCCAGGGGGGTTTGATTTCGGAGGTCGGCTCCGGATGCAACGTCAATACTGCACATTCAGCAACGAACCATTGTAAAGGCACGAATATTATGGCTCAGCCCGAAATACAATGGCGGTTGGACAAGTTGTCTCCAGAATTCACAGTCGTGAGTCTAAAGGAAACATGTTTTCTTATAACTAAAATCCATCTCCAGGACCCTTATGATAAATTGAGAACACTGGCAAATCTGCAACAAAAATAGACTTCTAGCCGCGGAACCGACGTTTCTATACTGCTTTTGAAGATTTGACTGGTTCTGGTGCCTTGGGAAAGCTTTCCGATACTTGATCACACCTTCTGTTGAAACTCACTACATAATTCACATCCTCATGTGGAGATGGTACTGATCCCTATTATGTTTCACTTTGCGCTAACGGTAGGTATGAATATACTTAACCGCAAGTAAACAGAACTTTTCCATCTGAAAATGAAAGTGAGTAACTGGTCAAATCAAGGGACGTTGGGAGAAGCTTGAAACTTCTGGTATGACATAATGTGTCAAAATTCTGTATTGGGTGAAGCAGACAGTCATTATGTGGTCATTCACTGTCAACAGATATCAAAAGCCTCAACTACCAAAACCACCATAAAATATCAGCAAAAATTACAATAAAAGCTAAAAAAGCAAAAAAAAGGGACAGATGTAGCAACGCGCTGCCTCACTGTGGATCTTAAGACCCGGGACACAGCGCTATGGGTAGTTAGCGGAGCCTAAGCAGCACTCCTCTCCGTTCATTATCGCACTAAAGTGAAGACTCCATATAACCGCGAGGCTAGATGGTCTACATACAGTAATCATTTAAACAGGCTTAGTTGGTTGGGAGTAAGAGCGCTTATTTGAGAGTAAGAAGGGTATTGTGGGGCAGGGGGGGGGGAGTGAGGGGGGTGAGAAAAATAACTACTCAGTGAAGTTGCGGTGGCCCACTTTTCATGCAATTCAAACTGCCTTATCAGAATGATGAGAACTAGAAGTAGGTAACAAACGAGGTATATTCATCAAAAGCCAAGTTCACCTTTGGTGGACTCAAAAAGTGCAATTAAGTTTGAGGCATTTCCTACCCTCACTTGGTAGGGGTGGTCGAGTATGGACAGTAGCTAAGCGAGAAAGGTCACTTGTTTAATTTCAAAAATTAGAGGACGCGCTGGTAAGATAAGAATTGTTTTAGCGCCAAGGTAATGGCGCGATTTCGTCCAATCATAAAGAAGCAATTTGACCCTCCATATAGAGGCTCGCGACTTTCTTTCTTTTCCACATCGCCAATCACAACTTGACATAAATCTGCATGAGCACTCCGAGCGGCGACAATAAAGGTATGTATCCATTTCAAGGCTGTGCATCTATAGGTTAGTTAACCTAATTTTTAGAGGCAACTTTGTAAATAGATCGGAACAATCGCAAAAGCAAATGTTTGTGCACATGTAGTGAGAAGACATCATAGTCCAAGTGTGCTGATCTTCACTCAGAGACACCCTCATAAACAAAAGTCGCACCCAAAGGTAGTGTATAAGCTGTCATCCTCTCAGTACTTGTTTGCTTACTTTGTTTAGAGAAAACTTTACAAACAGCCCTCGGCAGTCGAATTGAGTGCGATTTTGAACCGTTTCCACCTTCAACTTCTCTTCTCTCCATTTCAACAGAATTAAAAGTTGGTGGCCAAAAATGGCTTCATACACAACGACCACGTGCTTGAATGCTCCATCGGTGGTCAATCATCACGCGAAAGCAGTTGGAAGCGGAGAATTCGGAGATTTGCGCAATACATATGACGAGGTCTTTGAAGTCCCTACATATACCATCAAGCAAAGTGAGTATTCTCCATGTTCTTCTTTTTCCTGAAACAGAAACAAATAACAAAGCTGACTCCGAGTTCTTCTTCAGTTCGTGATGCAATCCCCAGAGAATGCTTTAAACGAAGTACATTGAGAGGACTTGGATACGTGGCTAGAGACATCGTTCTTTTTGCCCTCACCCTGTATCTTTTCAACCAATTTGCAACACCCGAGTACATTTTGTCTACCAATATTCGGACATTGTTATGGACGATTTATGGATTCATCAATGGTCTTTTCCTTACGGGTCTCTGGATGCTTGCACACGAGGTGACTATTCTCCAATTCTCCTTTCGTTCCTCTCTTAGGTAGTTCAGGAGCACTGAGACACTATCGCTTCAATCATATTTCTGGAAGTGACAATACTGACTGGGAGATCTTCACAGTGCGGTCATCAAGCTCTCTCCAGCAGCAAAGTCCTGAACGATATCGTGGGTTGGTTGGTACACTCGGCTCTCCTTGTTCCGTATTTCTCCTGGAAGATATCGCATGGCAAGCATCATAAAAGCACCGGTAAGCAACCATCTCTGAGCTATTTCCTCCAGCAACCTTATTCTCAACATTCTTCGAGAGAGTTGGGAGAATTGGTAACTCTAATTCCTCGTTGTCCGAAGCCTCTCGAAAAATGCTTTTCGTTGTCTGACACACTTCACACGACCCATTGTACTGACTTAGGAGTAGGTCACATGCAAAGAGATATGGCTTTCTTACCCGAAACACGACAACAATTCTCCCAACGACTGTCAAACATGATGGATGGCTTTTCTGAAATCGCTGAAGATTCTCCACTCCATACGTTGTTGTGGATTCTGGTAAAACAACTAGTTGGATGGCCTATGTATCTATTGACAAATGTCACCGGCCACAATTTTCATGCTCGACAAGCTGAAGGTAGAGGATATAACAAAGACGGATCGATCAAACAGAATGGCTTTCTTGATGGCGTCAATCATTTTAATCCCAACAGTCCAATTTTCGATAACCGAGATGCCAAGTACATATTGTTGAGCGATTTGGGATTAGCTATCGCTGGGACATTTCTGTACTGGCTTGGACATACTTATGGCTTTAAGAATCTCTTGGTGTGGTATTTTCTGCCATATCTTTGGGTCAACCATTGGCTTAGTGAGTATATGGACTTCTTGAAGAATATCCACCTGACAATCGCTAATTGACTCTAGTTGCTATCACGGCGGGTTCCCCCCTTTCTTAAAGTGGTTCAGGCAAACTGCTTTTCCTCCCCGTTTCCTTGACATTTCCCCAGACTACTTCTGTAAATGGCAATGCTGATTTTGAGATTTCGCAGTACCTGCAACATACTGATCCTAGAATCCCACACTACAACGCTGGCGCATGGACTTTCACAAGAGGAGCGGCTGGAATAGTTGATCGAGACATTGGATTCATTGGGCGTCACCTTTTTCATTGCGCTGCTCAAGCACACGTGGTGAGTAATGGTGCTGGGGAGGGGGGCGAGATTTGTTTCTACAGGGGCTGGTTCTGAAGTTGAGATATTTTGAATCCCTCTTTACAGTGAACACTGAGACGAGGGAAAGGATCTCATTATTCCAACTCTCCAGCAGAGATTCATATTGCCCCAGAGTCTTGGACAATGAAGATGATTGTTCTGAAGGAAGTTCAATACTCTAAAAGAAGCATGCTAATCCCGAGATCCTGTAGCTCCACCACCACGTCTCAGTCATCCCTCACTATCATTCGCAGAAAGCAACGGAGGCAATTAAGAAAGTTATGGGCAAACATTATCTTCTTGACCGCCGTACGGGATTTTTCGGGTTCTACAAAACGCTCTACACAAATATTCGAATCTGCCAGTGGGTCGAAAGAAGCGAGAAGGCGGAGGGCATCGGAAAGGATATTCTGTTCCATCGCAATATGAGAGGTGTTGGCCCAAGGCCTTTGCTAGTAGAGTAACTGGGTAACCAGTGAACAAACCGGGCAAAGCTTAGGGATGTGAAGGGATTGCGGACCTAATTTGATTGGTAGTTTCTATACGATGCCACGAGTTCTTTTGTCGCTGGAGATTGGGCTTATTAATAATGGTTGGTACTTGGAAGCCTTGAAAGAAACAATTTCCGCGCTTCCCTTCAATAATTATGGAATAGGTAGAATCATAGAATTCATATCATATTTTCCTTGCTAAAGAATTCTCTATTCACAGAGGCTAGAGACAGGCAGACTGACAGGAATAAAATAAGAGGCAATATCTTCATCACTTGTTACTCACCGCAGTAAATATTGTGTTTGGTGCATGCATCTATAGCACGTTATTCTAACTTCGTACGATAAGCGAAGTTGATTTTCCTAATTTTCTCTGTTAATAATACTGAGTTGTTCCAATTATGCAAGGTAAATTTATTTAGATTTCCTCTGAACGTTGGGACAACGCGGTTTGGATATGCAAGTACGACTGCCGCTTTTAGGAGCCTGCTCACTTGCTGAACTTGAGCCCACCAATCGACAAATCCACCGTACTGTATGGTTCAACAATTATCATTATTGTCCTGTCTTCAAACCAACCTCCAAGAGTTTATGGAGCCCAACTTCCCACAAGCAAAAATCTCAGTTCAGCCTTCTGGATTCCTAGGTATATACATTGAATGAGAACTTGGTTATATGCTCTCCTCTCGGTATTCCAAACTTTCGACTCACACCCTCCATATTTACAAAACAAACACCCTCAGCTACAAACCTAAGACAACGCAGCCAAAATAGCAGTATAAGCCGCCTTAGGATTATAACTAGCATCATACAACAAAGGGTTATTACTCGCTCTCCAAGAATCCTATCACAAAAATTAGCATCATACACACACACACCATCAATATCCCCATGATACGACAAATAAGAGAGGTACTTACCGGATCTCGAACTCCCCAAACTGTGATACCCACGCATTTAGGGGTATTTAAGCAAGCATTCGTAACAGCCACATACTCACTCGCAGCCGCATTCACAATATCCAGTTCCGTAATTGCTACCTCGCTCACACCACTTGCGGCAAGAGCCTGTATAGCACCCTGAGCAGCGGATGCTTGGCCAGCTTGGAGATGGGCTTGTGAGCCGATTCCGTCAATGGGTATTCCTGCCCCGAGCCATTTTTTGACGTGTGCGACCACTGAGGAATTTTGATTAGCGGAGATGTGAAAGTGGGAATAGGGGAGACGAACTTCCGGTAGTAACCTTGGCATAATTCGCCGAATCGAGGTTATAGTCGTTAATATATAATTTGGCGTTTGGATCCGCTGCTCGGGCAGCTTTGAAAGCGATGGAGACGAAGCTTTCTCCTAGGACGGTTGACCAGACTGATGTTCGAAGATTTCCGCTCTCGTCAAAGATCTCGTTGAGGACGTCCTAACTGTGTGAGTTTTGCGAAGTGAGAATAAAGTCAGGAGGGAATAAAATATACCCAAGCGTAAATCTTTCCCTTGTAGCGAGCCATTACGGTGGCGATATGTTTCTCCAATACTGCGGTGAGAGTACTCGCACTATTGATGTTGCTCACCCAACTTGGAAGTTGTGAATGCCAGCCTAATTTCGTCAGTTTTCCATTCTTCTCGGGTCGTTCATTAAGGAGAGACTCACAAAGTGTGTGTCCCCTGATCAGCTTATCATTCGCCGTAGCAAAATCAACCAGATAATCACTTGTCGTAAAAGTAAATACGTTCTGGGTATTCTCAAGAGCATCCCACTTCATGCTATTTTCCGGAGTGACTTGACCGAAATTCGCCTTTATAATCGCTGCGTTGCTCCCGGCGGTGAGTCGGTTTTGATCTGTAGCGACACCGAAGTATTTCTTCCCTTTGGCCCGGAATTTCTCATTGATGCTGTTTGTTCCTCCTGTGCTGCTTCCGCCTCCAATAGTGGGTACTGTGGTAGGTATGCTTCCTGCGGTGGTCGTGGCTAAGGTTGTTGGTGCGGGAGCAATTGTTGTTGTGGGTGTAGGCGCAGGTGCGGGCGGTGCAGAGCCCGGGAGACATTGTGAGTAGTCTTGTGTCTTTCAGTCAGTATTGTGGTTTTCTTGGAGATTAATTCAAGAGAACGTACAATCACTAAAAGGTTGTAAGTAAGAAGCGAGAGAAGGAAGGATGGTGGAACTTACTTTGAGTATGTACAAGTCCAGCCAGAGGTACAAGCAGTTGCTCCAGTCCATTTAACCCCACCACCTAACAGAGTTAGATTTGAAGAACGTCAAGTCAAAACAATCACATAACTAACACTGAGCATATCCGACAGCTTGGGCCTGGGTAGCATCAAACTGGGCCAAAGCCACAACCAGAGCTGCGATATTTCGAATCGACAACATAATTCCTACCTACTTCTTGAACTTGAGGAATAGATCTAGCATAAAAACCCAAACAAGCAAACCGATCAGGAAGTCCAGAGTAGATGAAAGCAGAACGAAGTGACTATATAACCTCAACCATCACAAACTATGACCCAAGAAACAAGGGTACATCATCACAATCCCCACCCCATCGGATGTACCAAAGAAGAGATACGCAAAGCCCTCCTACAAACAAGGACACACTCATCCCGAAGATCCGAATACCGTACAGCCTGAACCCCAAACTCCACCTCTTCCACCAAGACCCTCCAATCCTCTTTCCACCATCTGCCCATCTCCTGATACTTTTCCCATGTCTCCCACAAACAAAAAAACCCCCAACCAGCGGCTCATCGCACAAAGTTTTTCCGGTACCACGCAACGACACCAACCCACAGAACGCCATTGAAGCACCTCTCACCCCCCGCACTGCAGATTTAGATTACCCACGTGCTGGGCGGTAGATTTCATTTACAACTTCTTAATTGCCTGAATAACAATTCCGAGAGATTTCGTATCCTTGTCTGGGTACGAGCGCCTGTGGGGGGGGGAACCCCATAACCCTCATTCAGGCAGAATGAAAGAAACACGACACGGGAATACACCCCGCATAATTCAGGTCGCTTGACCACATCGAACATCGAATCGATCTGGACCAGATACCAATAGCTTGGTCTGCGTAAGTATTCTATTTTGAAAACAAGCACATGCTCAAAATCTCGATCACATTAGAAAAATAGTGGATGGAGAATTAGGGCGAGACCGAAGGTTGTTATTGAGCCTGATGTCTCGATTGCCCCTACAGAGAAGAGTTATCAGTGGTACGGAGTATTGGACAACATGTCGGAAGCTCACCTAGAATTTGAACCCAATTAGGGGGGAATTGTTGCTTCCATTTCACTTATATCCAAGCCTACGCCAAGACAAAAACGGACGTATAATCACCGAAAGGGAGAAGAACGAAATGGGTAAATAAGATGAAGAAAAAACAAAATCTCTGAATTCTAAAAAGTCTTGGGGAATTATGCTGCTGCCTTGAGAAAGATGGGGTCGTCATCACAATCTAAATGCTGGTTTTGGTTTCCATTGTTAAAAAAAAATCCAGGTCCAATAACTCGACTTTTTCGCTCACCTTGGCCCAATATATTTTGCACCCCCTTCAAAACATTACATGTGCATCCATGTTTCCTGCATCCGTTCGTCTCATAAGCTTCATCAAAAGTCCCATCATACCCTCTTTCCCTCACTGCATATATGAAACCAACACGCTCTTCGCCTCTGCTGGTAGGCGTTGCTCCACGAAGCCCGCAATGGCGCCTGAATGTCGCCCGTCTGCTGCTTTCAGGTACTCTCCAACCCATTTCTTCACATCGGTAACCTCTGGCCACTCGTCTTTGAGCTGCTTTTTGCATGCATTCAGGGGTGTAAAGCCCACGCCGAAGCTCAAATCATCGACGTCAACTTCCTGCACAACATCGTCCGCCGTAACAGGCATAGGGGGGTTTTCGAGAATTTTCAGCAATGCTTCACAGGTCTTTGCCCAGCCTGCTTTGGAATAAGTGACCGCGAAGGCCTGGGAGTCTGTGAGAGCTTTGGTGAGACCAACAACAGCCAGTTTGCGATCAAGAGGACGAGCCAGTTGTTGGGTTGTTGGGAGAATGACATTCAAGTAGATTGGGGTAAAAATCTTCTCTTGGACAGCGTTGGTCTGGGCGACGTAGAAATCAACCCCGAGACCAATTTCAATGTGTGACGCGACGAGGTGATAGAATCTTACGAAACGCTGCTTGAACTTTTCTGGGGGGTTGCCGTTGAGGCGTGTATAAATCAAAGTAAGAATTGTAGGGAAGTACTGCTGGAGGGCGGTGCTATAGATTATGTTAGCATCATTCAAGTAAACAAATCATGGGGGCAAAACTCACACTGGCACAGAGGTGACCAAAGCTTCCAGAACATCAAAAGAATATAATTCAGAAGACTTCTTTGCCATGAGCTTCTGGAAAATACCCAAGATTGGTTCCAGCTGATTGTTTGCCACGATGTCTGCTCCGCTCCGTGGGATTATCGATGACAACAGGCGTGCCAGTGCTGGTACGCTGCCTCTGTTTTCCCAAGATACTGGAACCAGGATCGAGTTTGCCAGTGCTTGGTAAAAGGGAGATAAATTTCCCTGAGGCCGTGATTCTAGGAGTGCAGCGAATAATTGAAATACGTAGGGCATAAATTCTATTACGAGTGTCAGCTTAAAATCTGTATCTCTTGGAACGAATGCTCACCTTGGACATCCTCTGCCAATATGTTCGCAAAAGGGGTGTATAGATCAGTTTCAAATTTCTCGGGGTTGGATGGTCCGGCGTATCTAACAAGAGCCCCCAATGCCTCGAAATGATAGTAGTAGAATCGTGGATTACTAGGGTTCTTGCCAATGATATCGGTGATGCGGATCAAATGTTGGAGCAAGTTGTTGCTCATTGGGATCGCGCTTTCCTTGATGACGATCAAAACTCTCATGATGCAGCGCATCAAGAATTCGTTCTCCTGTAACTTCTCCGGGGCCGGGTCTCTCTCTATCAATTGAAACAAGTGCTCTAGAAGGTCCTTAGCGAACGGCACGACATCTTCCTTTCCAAAAATATGTTGGCCAGAATCATCGGTGAGAAACAGGACTCTTTCCACTGCAATGGACGCATAGGTGTAAACGACATAATTGGATGAGGCTAGGTTTTGAACTAAGGGTTGGAAAGCCGCAACCCACTGCGCTTTTGTTAGTTGTCGACGGAAAGTGTAGAGAAATTTAATGGCGTCAACTTTGATGATGGGTTCCACACCGCTACTGGCCATGAGATCCTGGTAAACGTTCTTCTCAAAAAATTCAAGCACATTGACCCTGGTGTTTGTAGCTTTGATGCCGTGATTTGTGGTGGCAGCCCCTTTGGCAGCAATTGCCGAGAATAGATAGATCGCGGTGTCCTTTGACTTCCATTCAGCAGTTGGGTTTTTCGTAAACGCCTCGAGATAGTGTTGGATGTACTGTCCTACAACGCCCGTGACCAACTCCTCAAAGTTCTCGAGAAGTTTTCGAAGAAAGTCTGTAGCCGCTCTGCGTCGTGTGTCTGTATCGGAACCTTCGAGATCACGTCTGATGTATTCGATGGGC
Organism: Hymenoscyphus scutula; assembly: GCA_001399465.1. Lineage (NCBI taxonomy): Eukaryota > Fungi > Ascomycota > Leotiomycetes > Helotiales > Helotiaceae > Hymenoscyphus > Hymenoscyphus scutula. The sequence continues at coordinate 59,548 of LKTO01000218.1, forward strand.
TCGTCTTCAAACTGTTCGATATCTGACTCTCTCAGACTGACATTTGGGAGGATGACTTTTTCTACCACTTGGCCTAAGATATCTGTGTTGTTGAAATTTTGGGCATGTGTGCTGATACTGGCCACGGCGGTCAAAAAGTGTAGTGCTTTGCTGACAAGAATGTCGAATTTGGTTTCCGGGCCAATTGTTGTCAACAAGGTCCAGGTGCTTGTAATGAATGGCTTGCACAATTCTCCAAATGCGTCCTCGTACTTCTGCATGTAAAGCGTCATAGCCTCGCAAATTCCAGCCTTCACAAACTCGAGCGGACCGGATTCTGATTCGTCGTCGGTCACAAGAAGAGGGTTCTCATAGGTTAAGTATTTGTGTAGAAGGGAGGTGACACCGGCGAGGTTTTCTTCGAAGATTGGAGGGAGATCTTGGCAAGAAAGGTCGTAGAATAGTTTCACCAGAAGGTTAAGGACTTCGACATGTTGCTTCAAAATTTCCTTGTTGTCCTTATTTGCCTCGATTTGCTGGTCGGTACTCTACGGGGGTATATCAGTATACGACGGGGTAAGAAGAGTAAATACGATAGCATACCGCCAAAAGCTTCACAAAAGGCTCTCCAAATTTCTTCAGCACATGGTTAATCTCAGTGTACAAATCATCAGAGGAAAAAAGAGGTCTCCATCGTTTGAAAATCGAGTGTGCGACTTCCAATACACCGAGGTTGACTTTGGGGTTATCGGGGGTAAAGCGAGAAACGAGGTCCTAATCTAGAATCAGTAGACTTCCTTATTGCAGAGGGCCGTATTCTACTAACATCAACAAGAGTGTCCCATCTCTCCCAGAAATCAGAATCGGCGATGATGCTAATTGTTTCTCCCAACTGCGATTGTATGCTAGGAGGTACCGAGGTCATCAGACCAATCAGTTGGCTCTTGATAGTTACGACTTCATTTTGCGGGAGCTTGTATGATCCATCTTCTTCCTGCATACATTATTTAGCTGGGACCGCGGGGTTGCTTGGCGATGGAGAGAGCCTACCACCCAGTTGAATTTGATAAAATTCTTGAAGCACAAGGCACCCGAGAGTCGTGTGTTGAGAGGAAGAGCGTCGGAGGCTAGGATTTCGAGAAGGAGGATGGAGAAATTGGGTTTGGTCTCCTCTTGCTTGAGTGCAACCTCAGCTATAGAAAATTAGCATTAGCAATGGGCAAAACGCAACCAACCAAAGTTTGGATGAATTAATACCCTGTTTGTGTTGCCGGGGATCTAGAGTAGCTTGGAGAAGCTGTGCAACAGTCTGCAAATCCAAAGCCATGTTTTGTTGTGGGTTATTTGGGAGATGTGCGGGTGTGAGGGAGGGAGGGGATGGAGAAGAGATGTCAATAAGAATCTCTCCAGATTTGTTTTGGCTTTGCGACAGCTTCAGATCGCAACCACCGCTGCACACCTCAGCCTTGTCTTGGAATGGACCGAAGTTACACCGATAACCTGCCACACAGGCGGCAACCCTTTCCAGGTTTCTGCCCCGCCCCGCCACGGCGAAAAAAACCCATTGATCCCGACGTCCCGAAATCGCGGGCAACAAAGCGGCGAGAAGAGCTTGAGGAGCGAGTTAGTAGATACGGATACAGTACTATCTTTAACTCAACTCACGATAGTTGAGTCAACCTTACTTGGTAACTCACTGAGAGGGAAGTAATTCACCATCTGTGTCTAAATCAAAAATTTGTAATCTTACTCCAACATTTCCCCAGTTACTTTCTTTACTTGTACATTCGGGGTACTAAGTGCTGACATCGCCGCCCTGGTACGGGATGGATTCCCTTCCCTCCACTCCAGGGTTGAAGGTGTGCAGGTGTGCAGGTGAGGTTTCCCTGACCGGGCTTGACAGACAACCTTCTTTAACCTGGAAGACTATCATCTGCTGTCCTCTCCTCTCCATAATCCATTTCTCCATTGCCATACAATTGATGCGAACCTCCCCCTCTCGATATCTCGCCATTTGACCCCAACTTTCTTTGACTTGATGGAATTGCGAGATTTTCCTGTTCCTTAGCTAATCGCAACTACCCTTCCCTCTTATCTTCAAGATTTCCTACGCAACTGCTATGCGCGGCAACAAACTGCAACCCCAAACCAAAACTTGCTCGTGGTCCTTCCGCTCTCGATATCTGATGCTGGTTCCTACCGCGCAGTGAGTCAACCGATCTTTCTCGCAATAGAGAAAAAAAACTAGCGCTACTGCTACCTGGATGTCCTCCTATCACATCACCCCGCCGATGGAGGCAGATCGAGGTTGATTGCTACCACCTCACTCAACCACCTCGACCTCGACCTCCACGCCCTCATTCTTGTTTCCTTCAGCCCCTTTCTTCTTCCCACTTCCCGCCATGGCATTTCCATCTCCGCTAGATGACTGGCTAATGATTACTCAACGTGAAGCACCCGACCCACCTCCTGTCTTTCGTCCCCCGGCGCCCACCACTCGAGTTTCTATGTCTCCAGCTTCGGGAGACATAGCCCAAACCCCCGAACCCAAATCCTCAGGTGGACTTGCTAGTGTCTTCAAGAGTTTGACTAGCAATAAGCTATCTCGTACCCCAAATGCCTCAACCAACGCCCAACAGCCCAGTTTGGCTGGGAACCTACAATCTGCGATTTATGGGGGGCCTCCGAACTATGAACAACTGTATGAGCAATTGAAGATTGGGAATCCATTGCCAGAGAGGATTTTGGCTGCAAATAGTCTATGCAACGCCGTTACCAGTTATCCTCTTAGTGGTGTAAGCATAGCTGGAAATCTGAAGGAATAATACTGATCGGCAGACAGGTAACGGCCATATTCAAGGAAGGAAAGGATTTAATCGAACCTACAAAGCCCCAAGAGGCACGGGTGGCAGGATTCAAGCTATTGACGGCATGTGTTCAGAACTCGACTTCGACCGACCCGGAACGCATGGCCTATTTCTCCGTCATCACAGCGCCAGCCAATCCTCAAGACTTCCGCTTGCAACTTGAGGCCCTGATGGAGCTCGCAAAAAATGGCAAAGATCTGTCAGGATTTCATTACAAAGCCATACCAATATTGACCACATGGCTCCATAATACATTCAAAGTCACAGCAGCTGCTCGCATCAAGGCAAAAGCCCAAGGCAGAACCACCATTCAACCCCCACTAAGTGAGGAACTCGCCCTTTCTGTGCTCTTTGTCTTTCTTGCCGACCTCATCAAATTCAGCTTTTATGTTTCAAGTGAAGAAGTTACGGCAGAATTGCTTGATGTAATTCTCAATATATGCCTCTCCACGCCAATATCGGGTGACTTGAGAGCCTGCATCGCTGTTTTGAATGCAATCATCACATTTGGAGAAATACCAGGCTACAAATTACCGGATTGCGTCAAGGTTCTTTCCTCTATCCATTCTCTTGTCAATGATATGACACCCGCAGCATGGAGCACTCTAAAACACCTCTCCCAATCCCACAACGGCCAAGCAATCGTCCGAATTCTCTTGGACATTCTCCACGAGCCTTCTGCTGGGGGAGAACCAGTCAAGCAAAATATCCGTGAGATCCGCGGTGCTTTGTCTGTGCTCCAAAAGTTGTTCTCCAAGAATGGCGAGAACAGATTTCCTCTGGTGCCATTTACTGCATTGGTGCAGGCACTTAATAGTGTCACTGCTGTTGAGCACGGAAGAATTGATGGCGATATACTCAGACTTGTCTTGTCGCTTTTTGGGGACGAGGGTCAAGAGTTGAAGCATAACGTCATGGAAGAGGATTGGGCTCTTCTTTTTGAGGTGGTCATTAAGTGTTCACGACGAGCGTTGGAGACATCTGATGGCCGCCCAGTCCACAGTCACTCACGACTATCAAGCCCTCTTGGAAGACCGCCAACAGATGATGGAAGCGAGTCAGGTCAATCAACAAATATGGCACAAGCCTTATACAGCCTCATTGTCCGAATTGAGAAGCTTTTGCTCAAAGCCCCTGAAAATGATTTCTTCCAAAAGGAAGATTGCGTCAAGTTCTTCGTTCAGATCCATGAGCATCTTCCCGAATCATGCGCAAAGTTAGTCATCGATCACTTCATGGAATATAGATACTGCTATCCTTCAGACTTGGGTTGGAGGGAAAATGTTAGTACCATCACCCAAGCGTTCTTTGGTGATCGATCTCAACCTACCCATATTCGGCTCCATGCTCTTAAAGCTGTTACGGATGTCTTCGGGGTCATCGAGATGCTGGACGACCATGAAGACCCTGATATTGTTCAGAGCTTTGTCAAGACTATCTTGAAGGGCATTGCAGATGAGAAAGATATTGCGGTCTTACAAGAACTTATGGCGTTTGTTGTGGCTGTAGCCCAAAATGCCGATGATACTCTTTTTGATTTTGTTATCAAAGCTGTTCGTGGTAGTGTTGAGAGCGACCGCCTTCAATCCCCCCTCGGGTCGCCTCCTTCGTCTCGACACAGTTTACTGAGCACAAGTCGGCCAACAGCATCTCCAGTTCACAGCAGCGTGATCCAAACACCATCCAACGTCGTCACAAAAGGTCTTATTCAAATATTTATGAGAGTAATGGACACTTCTGCCTATAAGTCTGTTGCAATATTCAAACTAGTCCTCTGGATTGCAAGATCTCACGAGTACGAATTAGATGCCCGTATATCAGCTTTGAAAATGCTATTTCGTCTGCGGGCGGACTGGGCGCATAGAATTCATCTCGTCCTTGCCACGGAATCCGATGGGCTTGCTGCCTCCTTGTTTCGCACATCAGCATCACTTGCGAGAAAACAAGCAGCCGATGAAGCGACCAACCAGCAAGAAATGGCACGAAATAACAATTCGGCAAATTCAAAGGGTTCACGGAGCACCTCTTTCAGCCAATCCCACCAGGCTACGAGACAGTCTTATCGGTCAAGTAGTGGTGTGGTTAGAACTCTTCAGCGAAACCACATTTGGATGTATCCTGATACGGAGGCCCTGCCCGAAGAAATTTTCAAGAAAGCAAGCTCTTTATTGGTATCAATGGTGGAAACTGATGACCCGAACAACGACAGTCAAGTTGGTGGCGATGGTCTATCACAAATGGCAAATGCAAATGGCACGGATATGAACGAGTCAGTGCCCGAAGGCAGCCAAAATCCCGAAAGTACAGATGGCACGGAAGTTAGCGAGCCATTGCCAGAAGGCAGTCAGAAGAGAGTCCTCGATATCAACACTTATCTTGATACCATCACGCACTTGCTTCAAAATGCATGTGACTGGGAGGTTTACTGCTTCATATTGGTCCACCTCCCTTCACAGCTCACCAACCAAGCGCTTTTTCGAGGTTCAATCGCCCAGATCCGACATTTGAGAGAGGTGTTGTGCGACATGCTCAAAAGTAACAGTTTTCAAGAGCCTCCTTCCTCTTCTGGTCTTCGCAAATCCGATGTCGCGATTTGCCTATTTCAAGTCTTGAACATGACTTTGGGTTACCACCACCATTTTTCCAAGGCTGACCAAGATGATATCGTCCGAACGTTTCTCCAGGGAATTGGCTCCACATGGGAACGTACAGCAAAATGCTGTATCCACGCTCTCACCATCTGCAGTCACGAGATTCCCGGCTCAACAAGCAAGCAGCTTGTCACTATACTTCAGAAGATGTCAACAATAATCACCCAATCCCATGTGGCAATACATATTCTCGAGTTTCTAGCCTGTCTTGCTCGGCTGCCTGACCTCTATGTTAACTTTAGAGAAGAAGAATACCGCACGGTGTTCGCGATCTGCTTTCGATATCTTCAGTATGTACGAGACCAAAATGGCAAGGGCTCTAAGGACACATCAACTCGGAGTAGCTATTCCAATGCCCGGAACTCGGGTCTTCCCACGGATTACAGCCTTTCAGAAAGCAACTTTCAGCCAAATAGCTCGGATGAGCTTCCTCAGTATGTGTACGCGCTAGCGTATCATGTAATTATATTCTGGTTTCTATCCTTGAAACTGAACGACCGCGCTGGCCAAGTCAGTTGGATTGCAAGAAATTTGGTATCGACAGATTCCCACGGCAGAGAAACTATCGATGAGCAAGCGCAGGTCACGCTTGATTTCATGCAACGTGTCGCTTATGCCGACGTGGATGAGTCCGCTGCTGATCCCACTTTCACCAGTGAACGTTTTGGTGAGATCTTGAAGAAGCGATGGATTGTAGGCCAAAGTATAGTGACTGTGGAACAAGCCACACGAGGGGGTTGGGCGCAAATTACAAAGCGCCAACCATCCGGAACATCATGCTACATCATTCGAGAAAAGTTCAGTCGACCGCCACCTCATCAAAGCCAATACCCAAATGAGCCAGCTCGTGATACTAGACTATCAGATGGAAATATGGTGCTTCCCAGCCATCTGCTCCTTCAACTGACAGCTTCAGTGCCTCAAGTTGGCGACTCTGCTCGACCCATTGTTCTACCAAAAGATGCGGCTGTGGATCGTGCTATCAAAGCTTTTGATCGCAACTTTACTGTGGATGGCCACAAGGTTGGGGTCATCTACATCGGAGAAAACCAGACGCAGGAAGTTGACATCCTTGCCAACATCATGGGAAGTAGTGACTATACAAAATTCCTTTCTGGTCTAGGCACTTTAACCAAATTAAAGGGTGCCACTTTCAATACCCAAGGGTTAGATAGATTTGGCGACAGCGATGGAAAGTATGCTTTCTGTTGGCGCGACCGTGTCACCGAGATAGTGTTCCATGTCACTACTCAGATGCCAACCAATCTGGACAGCGACCCTCAGTGTATTGGCAAAAAGCGGCATATTGGAAACGACTTTGTCAATATCATATTCAACAATTCGGGCTTACCTTTTCGATTCGATACCTTCCCTTCCGAGTTCAACTATGTCAATATCGTAATTACGCCAGAATCTAGAGCTTCTTTTGTTGCAACTCGAATGCGTACAGAAGCAAATGCAAAGAATGCATTCTACAAAGTCCAGGTCATGAGCAAACCAGGTTTCCCGGAAATATCTCCCGCTGCGGAAACCAAGATTATGAGCTTGGCAGCTTTGCCTAGTTTTATACGACTCCTAGCGCTCAACGCCTCTGTGTTCTCCCTTGTGTGGGCGAACAAGGAAGGAGGAGAGCATGTATCGTCCTGGCGCAATCGACTTCGGGAGATCAATCGACTACGTGAAAAATATATACCCAAAGCGGGTTCAACACCTACTTCAACTCCGGTAACATCAAACGGAAATGTACGAGACGGTATTCAAAGTCTTCGACGATCCTCTGTAGCAAATTTCTTGATCAATTCCAACAGCGAGCCTGCCTCCCAGCGATCCTCGGTCTTGTCGACTGCGGAAACGGAAGTGGGTTCTGGCAACACCGAAGAAAGCATTGTAGAGAATCTTGACTTTTCAAGATGGGCGTAAAAGGTTTCTTTCTTCATTTTATTTCCCGGCGTTTGGAACACTGGGAATACCACCCCCCCCTAAAAGTTTTTGTTTTTATTTTCCTTTTCTTTCTCATTTGATTTCTTTCTTCTCCTTCCAATTCGTGTTTATGATGCGTGCATCAGGATGGCACAGCGGGTTTGAGGAGTTGGAGATCTGTATATCATGGCGTGGCGTATAAGCAAGGAAAATTGTGGTTCGGGACATTGATAGGGGTGATTAGTATGCAGGGATACCAGGAGCTGTCTTCTGACCAGGAGATGAGATCTCTTTGTTTGTACAAATGGAGCTTGCTACGAAAGGAGGGAAAGCAGTGCAGGACTTTCTGAAATACTGCTTATTCGCTCCTCTGTTTGTGTAGTAGGATTAAATTGAATGGGATGGGAGGGGCAACTTGTAATGATAGGATGGGGAGTAAATAGTCTCTTTGATATTGAGAATGTCTGTGAGTGAGGAATTGATATCAATCCTGAATGTGGAAAACATGATCGTATTGGTTTATTTGCTGTGATTATCGTGATGTTGTTTTGAAGATGTACTTTACTCTTTGTGGTTACGTGGCTTATCTCTTTCTCTGTCGGTTCACTTCTATTTGAGAGCTTATCACGACTCTGGCGAGCAAGTCTGTTTTTGGCCCCTAAGTACTGCTGTTTGAAGGTTTACTTGTATCTAACAAGACTTTTCCTAGCTTACCACACACTTTCGCAAAGATTATTTTTAACCCCTCAACTCGACTTCTTGGCCCCCAAATAGTGAGCGGCTTACTCGTGGCTTACTCGCGGGTTACTCGTGAGTTACTCGTGAGTTTCGGCCTTCCTAGAAGCAAGCTCGAAACCCAAGATTCAAGAGTGGATTGCAGTACCAGTTACTGACCAATCAAAATTCTCTCGGTGACGCACCGCTACGTAATTTGAGAAACCCTCTACTCGTACCTGAGCAATCAGCTGTTCGAATCCTCTATGTAACCCGTCCCGTATTTAGTTCAGCGAAATCCACGAACCATTCCCCTCAATCAAGAAACCCAATATGGCAAAAGGACGTATCCTAGTGATAGCCGGTTCCGATAGCTCGGGTGGAGCGTAAGTCCCCCCTCTCCACATCAGACATCCATTCCCCGCAACACATGACTGATATATGCGGTGACCTGTTTCAGGGGTCTGGAAGCAGATCAAAAAGTCATCGCTGCTCATGGGTGTTATGCTATGACTGCCACGACGGCACTGACTGCTCAGAATACGACGGGGGTGTTTGATATCCATTATACGCCGCCCGAGTTTGTGGGGAAGTTGATTGAGCTTAATTTGAGTGATATTGGGGTTGATGTTGTGAAGACTGGTTCGTTGTTTTTCTTTCTCTCATCCAATTACTTCATGCTTTCTGACAAACTTTTGGGTAGGGATGTTGGCTTCTGCCGAGACTATTAGAGTTGTTGCTAGCTCTCTTGAGAAATTTGAGATCAAGACTTTGGTTATTGATCCCGTAATGGTATCTACATCTGGCTCGCACCTCCTTCCAGAAACAGCAATTGAAGATCTCCTTGCGCTTCTCATTCCAAAAGCTACAATTTTGACACCAAATTTCCCGGAAGCGAAACTTATTCTTTCTCATGCTGGGATTGCTACTAAAGAGCCGGAGAATGTTGAGGATATGATTGAGATTGCGAAATCGGTTCAGAGCTTAGGACCTAAATATGTTCTGTTAAAGGGGGGACATTTACCGTTGAGGAAGGATGGGAGCGTAGCGAGTACTGAAGAGGAAAGGGAGAGGATGGTTGATATTCTTTATGGTGAGGGAACAGTGACGAGGATTGAGAGTGTGTATTTGAGGAGTAGAAATACGCATGGGACGGGGTGTTCGCTTGCTTGTGAGTTCTCTCATTCATTTCCTGACTTTTGAAGATATGGATCGGGAAGGGGGTGACGACGAGTAACAGATGCTGATGCTTGGTAGCTGCGATATCTTCAAATCTTGCGAATGGCATGAGTATGGTTAGGGCTGTGAAGGGGGCGTGTCGGTATGTTGAGGCTGGGATTAGGACGAGTACTGAGATTGGGAAGGGGAATGGACCGATTAATCATTTTCATTCGATGCAGAGTCTACCTTTTGCGCCGTGGGTTACTCCTTCTGTTTTTGATGTTAGGATGCTTGGGCTGATGAAAGTATACAGAGGGCATTTCATTGAGTACCTGCTGGAAAGACACGATGTGCAAAAAGCATGGCAGGAACATACTGAGCATTCATTTGTGGCCGGACTAGCAGATGGCACTCTCCCGATTGAATCATTCAAGTACTACTTGGTTCAAGATTACTTGTACCTCGTGAGTCGCATTTCAATCCCTGAATGTCTCATCTTGCTGACTTCATAGATACAATTTGCAAGAGCAAACGCTTTGGCAGGATACAAGGCAAAAACCATGGAGGATATCGCCGCTGTAAGTCGGTTACAGAGTGACTTTCTAACTCAGAGAAGCTGATGTGTTATAGGCAGCGAGGATAGTGACTCACATTCACCATGAGATGTCATTGCATATTGAGTATTGCCAGGGCTTTGGGATATCGAAAGCAGAAATAGAGGCTACTGAGGAAAGTCAAGGTAAAGCTTACTCACTCCTAGTGATATGGTGAAACTGACATTTCTTTGTAGCATGCACAGCATACACAAGGTATGTTTCTGAAGAGAAGAATTGGTATCACTTGTGGGTGAGACTGATACACGACATAGATATGTTCTCGACATCGGACAGGCAGAAGACTGGCTCGCCCTCCAAGTTTCCATGGCACCTTGTCTAATAGGTTACGGCCAAATTGCTCAACGGTTATTTGCTGATCCGAACACCAAACGAGAAGGAAATACATACTGGAAATGGATTCAGAACTATGTTGCTGATGACTACTCGGAAGCTGTGAATATGGGATCTGGTGGGTTATTCCGTCTCTCATCTTTATGCAAGTAGTGTTGATGAATCTAGATCTTCTTGAGAGAAACATGGTGTTACAATCACCGAATCGGATAGAAGAGTTAATCAAGATTTTTGTGCATGCTACGAAGGTATGAGAATCTTCTGGATTCGAGGTGATGGATGATGCTAACTTACCTGGATAGATGGAAACCGGATTTTGGGATATGGGGAGTGGCTCGGGGTAGATGGGTTATGGGAATTATTACACAGTCTCTGGGATGAGATATACACTAAAATCGTAGAAGTAGTGATACTGAATGAGAGAAACCAACCGAAGGTGAGACTTATCTGTAACACTGTGACTAACAAAAGCGGCAGTAAATACTTCAGGTTCGTACCTTCTTACCTCTCTCGCTATTGCTAGCAAAGCCAAAAAACCTGGAGATATCTAGAAAATTCAAATAAACCCTCTTGGTTTATACATGGAAGAAGAAGAAGTATTTACTGCCACTTTCGAGCCTATCTGACACCGTAACATTCACCGTCCGTAGTAGCTTAAAACAAGGGGGCTAAACATACTCCCCGTTTCTCCGGTGAAGAGGAAAAGAGACTGGGCTTTTCCCTTGAAGAAACGGTCTGAAGACGCTAGAAAATTCCATTTTTGTGCATATGCGGACAAGTGGGTTTGAAGGCAAAAAAAAAAAGACTGGCAGAACTTGACCCACAAGGCGAAAATATCAGGGACCTTGATGCCGACATCAAACCGTAGATAGAGTCGGTCAACATCTAGGCGAACCCATGATGAACTGGTTGATGAGAGCAACAAAAAGGTACCAACTCATACTTGCATCAATCCATGAGTCGGTGTCAGCACCAATAAAGTTATTGGCCTGGATATCGTCCTGATTGCTGCCTCACTCGAGCCTTAGTAGTTGGCAGCCTGACTCTTCCTCGCTGCTCAACTGTGATACACGATCCCAAGGAACACATGGGCTTATCGATCCTACATGCAGGAAATGCTACGCGAAACATATGGGCTTTATCAAACATGGGTGAAGGAAAATCTGCGAGTTTCAATCAGCTAAGCCCAGTCCATACTTGGTGGTGAAAGAAAAAGTTGTCGGAATCGGCAGGCGCAACGCATGGGGCCGCACAGCACGGATAATTGCAAGAGCCGCTTAGATAAGCCACTAGGCCATATATGGCAAGGCGCGCCTCAAATTATTTTCAAAGAAGTAACGTTTTTCGCAAAACTTCTCCTTCCCGTCATTCCAACTTCACAACCTCATCTCCTTGCGCCTTCACACACTCCTCGAAGCGCATTCAACCGACACTGAATTCATCGAATTTACACTTACGACGAAGCTCACCCTTATCAGCTCCCTCGCTCACGAAAAAAGCACGATGTCTTACGGTGGAGGATACGGCGGTGGTGGTCGCGGTGGCGGCGGTGGAGGAGGAGGCTACTCCAACGGGTACGATAATCATGGTGGCCGCAGTAACTACTCCAGTGGATATTCCAATGGGTATGACAACCTACGGTTTTGATATTGCATGTTGTGCAGTCGGTCGCTTTCCGTGGCTTTGGTCGGGTCGAAATTTTGGTTGACGCTCACCCTTGGGCTCGCCTTGTTTCGCCATCAACCAAAGCGGCACAACTCCCTCACTTTACTTTTTTTTACCCCCGCAGATCAGCTTGACTAACATTTATCGCTTAGTGGAAGCAACGGATACTCTGGAGGTGGCGGTGGCGGAGGAGGATATCAAGGTGGTGGAGGCGGAGGAGGTAACGTCAATGGTTACTCAGGAGGTGGAGGAGGAGGATATGGAGGTGGTGGTGGTGGTGGATACGGCGGCGGTGGTGCTGGAGGAGACCGAATGTCTAACCTCGGAGCAGGTCTTCAAAAGCAAAGCTGGGGTGAGTGGGAAGAATTCCTCCGTCGCGCATCGTGATTGCTAACAAAAACATCTCAGACATCAACGCTATGCCAAAATTCGAAAAATCCTTCTACAAGGAAGATCCCCTCGTAACCAACCGAGCGGAAGCCGATGTCATAAAGTTCAGAAAAGACCACTCTATCGCTGTCCAAGGCACAAACGTACCACGACCAGTAGAGACCTTTGACGAGGCTGGATTCCCAGCATATGTCATGAGCGAAGTCAAGGCTCAAGGTTTCCCAGCACCAACTGCCATTCAATCGCAAGGTTGGCCCATGGCCCTTTCTGGCCGCGATGTCGTCGGTATCGCAGAGACCGGTTCCGGAAAGACCTTGACCTACTGTCTCCCAGCCATCGTCCACATCAACGCCCAACCACTCCTCGCCCCTGGCGATGGACCAATTGTCCTCGTTTTGGCACCAACTCGTGAGTTGGCTGTCCAAATCCAACAAGAAATCACCAAATTCGGAAAATCTTCGCGCATCCGCAACACTTGTGTTTATGGTGGTGTCCCCAAGGGTGGACAAATCCGTGATCTCGCCAAGGGTGTTGAGGTTTGTATCGCCACCCCTGGTCGTCTCATCGACATGCTCGAATCTGGAAAGACCAATCTTCGTCGTGTTACTTACCTTTGTCTTGATGAGGCCGATCGTATGTTGGATATGGGTTTCGAACCCCAAATCCGAAAAATTCTTGGTCAAATCCGACCTGACAGACAAACTTGCATGTGGTCTGCAACTTGGCCAAAGGAAGTCCGAGCTCTTGCCGCTGATTATCTTGATGATTTCATCCAGGTTAACATTGGTTCTCTCGAACTTTCTGCTAACCATAGAATTACCCAAATTGTTGAGGTTGTTTCTGAGTTTGAAAAACGCGAGAAGATGACCAAGCACCTTGAGAAGATCATGGAGGACAAGGACAACAAGATTTTGATTTTCACTGGTACTAAGCGTGTTGCTGACGATATCACACGCTTCTTGAGACAGGACGGATGGCCCGCGCTTTGTAGGTTTTTACACCAATTATTCTTTACCCCGCTAACCTTTTCATAGCCATCCACGGAGATAAACAACAGAACGAGCGTGATTGGGTCTTGAATGAATTCAAGACTGGCAAGAGCCCCATCATGGTTGCCACTGACGTGGCTTCCCGTGGTATTGGTATGATTGAAACCCCCTTCCCCTACACAGCAACGCCCAGCCGCCTACAGTATAGTGCTTTACTCTCAACGCTCAGGCTCTTTCTAGTTTGCGTATTTTGCCCGGGTCCTTTCGTGTCTTTCGGTTCTCTATTTCAAGGGTGTCTTGGATGTGGAGTGAAGCACCCCTCGTGCTACACTCATAATTCCAAACCCACTAGTACTTTCCCTAGTACAAGATGTGGAATTGGATTTTCTTGATTCTTTCAAGCTGTCTCCAAGCCCCCCAAACAAGAGGACCAGGATGTGTGAATTCCCTACCCTGGCATTACCGCAGTGGACAGTCCATGTCAGATGCAGAGAGAGTATTGGATGCATTTCCATGCAGCTCTTTCACTAGCCGCCCTGGAACGTTGCTATACAATTCTTCTTGTTCTTGCTAACCCATCAATTAAGACGTTCGCAACATTACTCACGTGTTGAACTATGACTACCCAAACAATTCCGAGGATTATATCCATCGTATTGGCCGTACTGGTCGTGCTGGTGCCAAGGGTACCGCCATCACTCTTTTCACAACTGACAGTGAGTATATCCAAATATGTAATCATGAAACATACTGACTTTTTCCTCCAGACAGCAAGCAGGCTCGTGATCTAGTTTCAGTTCTCACCGAAGCCAAGCAACAGATTGACCCTAGACTTGCTGAAATGGCGAGATACGGAGGAGGCGGTGGTGGAGGTCGCTACGGCGGAGGCCGAGGAGGTGGCCGTGGCGGCTATGGTGGAGGACGAGGAGGTGGTGGTAAGTTCGCTCCTTTTCTTTGACCCCTTTTCCATCAACTGATGGAATTGACAAAAGGTCGTCGCTAGGACGTTATTCCGGTTCTAACGTCGCTCCACTAGGAGGCAATCGACGTTGGTAGACAACCACTCGATCGAGTGACCCTGTCACATCACGATTCTACGCCTTTGTCGTTCGGAGACACACATATTAATTCTACGCAAGAGACCCTCGCTTGAATTCGACGACGACAACTTGCATTTCCTTTCACGTTTCTTTATGGCGTTGGTGGTTTGGGAGAGGGTTGATGTGGTCCTTGACATGCTTCGCATCGTCTTCGAACTTGATCCCTCGTGTAATTTGTTCTTTGCTTTCCCTAACAAAAAATTTGCGCGCGCGGTATGGTTATCTGGGATATTAGACACAGCTTTTTCTTCGTCAACAATCAGCTGGAGGGGACTTGCGGCTGTCTTAATGGTCCTCCAATCCCCTGCACTGACGCTCATAGACTGTTTTTTTCATAGGTCACTTTGACTTTTGCCTTTTTACATGCAAAGTTTCAGATATAGGCCAGCTCTTTTTTGCCTGTGCTAGGCTGGAAGGGTCGATGGATGAATGGAAATTCACATTTTCTTCCGTGTTTGTAGATGGAAGTGTAACTAGCTTTGCTCTAAACTAGCTTTGCTCTAGTATGATAGATAAATTGAAAAGAATGAACGATATATTTTTGATCTTTCATTCCTTTTCAATGACGTGAATTCTCGTGCCCCTTATTATCTAGGCATTTGCTAGAGCCTACTCTTATTTTTCAGTTGACTAGAAGCTCTTCTGACCTCTGACCCAGCCTTACAATATGGGTCCACTTCTTACTTTCTTTCCGTTGCGAGCTATATCTTAATTACGGCGGATACCTTGGTATAAGTACAGACTTGTCAAGTTCACCTAGAGTATTACTGCCATCCTATCCATTATGTGGCAATTCCCAACCATCACCTGCAACTTCTTTGAGCGGAGCTGTCAACACGATTCGTTGCTCCTCCGCGAAATCATTTTGCAAAGTACAAGTTGGGTGTCTTGTATCGAACGGGTTTCTCGGTGGATGGAAGCGCGGGAAGCGAGGGAATCGAAAACGGATTGTCTTTCGGTGTAGGAAATTGTTGTTTGCAAATAGTTCTATACTGCTAAGTATTTACATAAATCTTTTAAGTTTTGTTCTAAAGACAGTCTCCTTGAAAATGGGAATCGCCAAATCATGTATATAAGTAGTCATGTATCAGGAGTTGTGAAAATGGTAAATGTTTGAATTATAAGAGAGTTGAAAGTACAATATTCATGGATGATCAACTGGACAGCAAATGACGCGCAGTTTACTCTATGTGCCCCCGCTTGGATCACACACGGTTATGGTGGTTGATTCCATAAATAGAAATAGTATAGTGTTTTCCGCCACGTTTCTCATCTCATACTCCATGTGTTCTCTCAAGAAACTAGTATGCTCAACTCATAAAGTTCGACAACAAAGGTCACCTCGACAGTAAGAGTTCGATTATTTCCCTGTTAGAAGAGAATTGTAGCCCAGCTTCGGATTCTAAAGACCGCCCTTCTACTCAACCCTGCGAATTTTCAAAAAATCTCCCAAAGAAACATAACATTTGATCCTATCATGGCTCTCTTGGTCAGTGAGTCTGATTTGTCTGACTTCTCTTCCTCGATATTTTCTCCGTCAGATCCAGAGTCCTCAGCTGATATATGAGACTCAAGATATTCCTGAACCCCGCACTACTAAAGTTAGAGGACAAATCCATTGGCGCTGCGAGAAGGATCCATTGTGACTTCTTCGTACTGGCCTTCGAATACTAAACGATATGAAATCTAGTTATTTGCTGTTCAAATCGACGTTGAGTCGTTGACTTATCGTACGAGTCTGGACCTATCTGCTTCAATTAACGGAGACATTCGAAGAGATTCCGATGCTTGCGAATCAATCATTCGTTGTAATAGACTAGTATCCATCTACCATAAAAGCTGGATATGGACTTCAAACACTTGATAATACCCGCTTCTCTTTTCTGAAGAGAAGAAATGGGGGAACAAACGAATAAAGATGGCTTGACACTAACTATTGTTTCGACAGCAACAGCTTGAATATTTCTTATACATCTCTTTCCCGATTTCTAAGCTAGGAATTTCCGCCTCTTTAATATACTGCAACCGAGAACCCTCCATTACGGACGGGAGGTGTAATGGGATTTTCCAAGGGAGTTGACTCGATGGAGAGCATGATGCTAAATGGAGTGTTGTTCATTTCGCGCTGCTAAAGGTTTCATGAGCTCTCACCTCCACTCTTTTTAAACTCTCTCTTGCCGTGTTTTAAGTATTATTTTCGAGGAGATCAAAACAGAGAAGTTGTTCAATACCTCCATCTGGAATAGGCTCAATGGGGGAAATATAAGGGGTATAGATTATACATTTACAGAAATAATGTAAATACGGGGATCATATCTTATCATGTAAGTCATTACCGCCCCCAGATATTAAGCTTGCAATTATAATCATACCAGGTGCATGAACTAGAGTTTGAAATGAGCACCACACCCACCCACTCACTCACCGGATTTGTCCAACCTCCAAGTATCCTCTTACTTCTATCTGTACCATGAGACAAGCGTATACGAGATATACGCGTACATCCAAAGGTATACCCGTATGCCATATCCACTTTAATTGCAGTATGCGAGAAATTTCGTATAGCTTATTTGAATTGTTTTGATTAAGTTCTACTTTTAGAGTATTTTCAACCTAATAGAATCTATTTAGAACTATGATAAGTATGTTATTATAGCAGTTATATACTCATTATATGTAGTTAGGCTTTTTATAGTCTCGTTAGGCTGAAATTACTGTTACAGCTACAAGACCTTCAAAAGTAACTAAAAAAGGGTCTGTAAACAAGGGGGTAAGGGGGGTTGTAAGACTAGGTGGGAGAAAGAAGAAGAATTAAATTAGAGAGGTAATAAGGGTTGGGAATAGCTTCACCTTTTCAAATAATATATATATACGTTACCATAGCTTTGAAAAGTGGCGTATATCTCTTATACGCCCGGACCATGGTACATATCCGCCTGCTTTTATAACCCCTCCTATTAATTTCTTCTCGAAGGCTTAACTTAACCCTCTATTCAATTATAGTATGCTTTCTCTACCCGGTATAACATCTCAATTCATTATAAATCGATTGTTGAATTTGAATGACTAATTGAACAAGATTGGATAAGTACCCGACCCCATCTGTGAATATACTTATAAAGATCTTCCAGACTTAACTCAATCAAATTCGATACTCGAAATAGGCACAGCATGATACAAAAGTTGAATTTACTACACTTATAACTTTCTACTTTGAGATCTTATAATGACTGGCGACTCCGGTTGATCTCTCTTGGAAAGGTAGCATGAAGTTTCAAACTTTGCTCCCCTAATCGCTCCCACACAAGAAACCTTTTATGCAACCATTCGAGCCTGGAATTGAGATGGAACTCACATTCCATTCTAATCACAACCGCAAAACTTAGAATCGACAACAACTTCCCCTTCGACATTAAAACCCACCTACTTCAACCTCGACTCTCCTACACCCCACTCTTCCGTCTTAGAATACAGTTTTTCTCATACCACCCTCTCTGCTGTGATCAACAGCTCTTCTGCCCCCTGATACCTCGTCAACACACCCAACACATGTAACAATGCGAGATTGCGACTAATACACCTCTTCCAAACCCACCAAGTGAGAAAGAAGGTTTTATACTCGATTAATATACCACCATCCACTTACTCCAACACCTCCCCTCATCCCCAAACTCCCAACCCCAACCCCCAAACCACGCTCCCTATCCAAATTCCAACCACAAACTAAACCTCATACCTTCCCCCCCCACCTAACAAGAAAAAGTACTAAACCATCTCTAAACTTCCAATCCGGACCACATTCAGACATTCTCCCTTCAAACCCTCAAAACACAAGTAACCTCCAAAAAAAAAGCCATCAATCGCAAGCAAGCATAGGTTTTAAAAAGACCAACCAACTCCTGAGATTCATTCCCTTCCCTTCCCTTTCGCGAAGAGAGAGAGAGAAAAGAGGGGGGTGAAGGAAATCGCAGGATATACCCCGTACTCTTACCACCCACCCATCAAAATCACTTATTATTGTTACTAGATATAAGTATAACCCTCCTCCCATCCCCTCCTCCCATCCAAATCCAACCGGACAAGAAGAACAAACCCCTCTCCCCCCCCCCCCCCC